>WSYH01001988.1:25613-43098 GCA_036426205.1 Ascaphus truei | reverse complement strand
CAACCAAGCAAGCTCTCAATGCACCTAACCATAATGTTCCAACCCCTACCCACCAACCAAGCAAGCTCTCCAAGGCACCTAACCATAAGTTAATCCCTACCCACCAACCAAGCAAGCTCTCAATGCACCTAACCATAATGTTCCAACCCCTCCCCACCAACCAAGCAAGGTCTCAATGCACCTAACCATAATGTTCCCACCCCTACCCACCAATCAAGCAAGCTCTCAATGCACCTAACCATAATGTTCCCACCCCTACCCACCAACCAAGCAAGCTCTCAATGCACCTAACCATAATGTTCCAACCCCTACCCACCAACCAAGCAAGCTCACCTAACCATAAGTTAACCCCTATCCACCACCAAGCAAGGAGTCTCAATAACAGCTAACCATATGTTTCCAACCCCTATCCACCACCAACGCAGTCTCAATGCACCTAACCATAATGTTCCCACCCTACCCACCAACCAAGCAAGCTCTCAATGCACCTAACCATAATGTTCCAACCCCTACCCACCATCCAAGCAAGGTCTCAATGCACCTAACCATAATGTTCCAACCCCTTTCCACCATCCAATTGGGATTGTGGAAAGGGGTTGGAACATTATGGTTCGTGCATTGAGACCTTGCTGGATGGTGTTAGGTGGGAAAACATTATGGTTAAGGTGCATTGAGATCTTGCTTTGGATGATGGAAAGGGGTTTGGAACATTATGGTTAGGAGGTTGCATTGAGACCTTGCTTGGATGTGGGTAGGGGTTTGGACATTATTGGTTAGGTGCTGTGAGACCTGGCTTGGTTGTGGGTAGGGTGGGAACTTATGGTTTAGGTGCATTTAGACCTTGCTTGGTGGTGGATAGGGGTTGGAACATTGGTTAGTGCCATTGAGACCCTTCTTGGATGGTGGATAGGGGTTGGAACATATTGTTAGGTTTCTTGGAGCTTGCTTGGTTGGGTGGGTAGGGGTGGGGACATTATGGTAGGTGGCATTGAGAGCTTGCATTGGTTGGTGGTAGGTTGGAACATTATGGTTAGTGCAGTTGAGAGCTTGCTTGGTTTGGTGGGTAGGGGTGGAACATTATGGTTTCGGTGGCATTTAGAGCTTGCTTGATTGGATGGTGTAGGGGTGGGAACATTATGGTTAGGTGCATTGAGACCTTGGCTTTGTTGGTGGGGAGGGTTTGGGAACATTATGGTTAGGTGGGGCATTTGAGAGCTGCCTTGGTTGGTGGGTAGGGATTAACTTATGGTTAGGTGCCTTGGAGAGCTTGCTTGGTTTGGTGGGTAGGGGTTTGGAACATTATGGTTAGGTGCATTGAGAGCTTGCTTGGTTGGGTGGGTAGGGGTGGAACTTAGGTTTAGGGCATTGAGAGCTTGCTTTGTTTGTGGGCAGGGGTTGGGTCCGGTCCTCCGGATTTAGTCTTAGTTAACAGTTATATGATGACTGTTTTCTTTCAGCCTGCATCCGAGTGCTGAAAACTTGTACTTTTTTTGTTGCGCTGTGGCAATAAAGAGAATGTATACAAACTGTATTACCCGACAACAAGAAAATCCTAAGAAGATTTTTAGCTGGTTGGTGATTTCCGGTTTGCAAACTACCACAGGATGTGGTAATGTGAATTACCAAAATAATCCTCTGTCTGCTTTGCCTGGGGTTGCGTTCTTTTAATGTGTAGCCTAGTGTCTTGCTTAAAGGTTGGGCTGTAGTTAAAAGTAATTACAGAAAAGGGTGTCCCAGCAGACTGAGAATATGCTT
Organism: Ascaphus truei; assembly: GCA_036426205.1. Taxonomy (NCBI): domain Eukaryota; kingdom Metazoa; phylum Chordata; class Amphibia; order Anura; family Ascaphidae; genus Ascaphus; species Ascaphus truei. The sequence continues at coordinate 41,343 of WSYH01001988.1, read as the reverse complement.
GTCAGGCAGCTATATATCTCATACAGGACAAGGAGGTTTATTATTTGTCTTCCTGTGCAAAAAACTGTGAAGTGGGATTGCATAAAAGGCCAGCAAATTAGCAACATAATATATCATCAATTAGACTTTCCTGTGCAGCTCCAAAAAAGGGCTGTATACAGTGAAGTTAGATGAAAAAATGAAGCGCATAAATGCTAAACTATAAAAAATGCTAAAAAACATAATAATACCAGTGCTAGTCCTGCGTGTGTTTAGTAACAAATCACCTCACATGATGGCCAACAGGAGAATAACTGGTCACGTTCAACTCTCTGCAAAAATCAAACAAGGGTCCAAACAACCCTACTACGTTTTTGCCTGCTTATTCCGTTAATTGGTACTCCTCAGGTTGGATCCACACCGAACCGAAATGGCAGAGCGCGAAACCGCGTAGAGGTTTTTGACCCTCTGGTCCCGTAGCCAGTGAGAAAGGTCCTAGTCCCTGCGTTCAACGTAGAACTGTAATGCGCTCGCGGCATATGCGGAAGTGCCGACCAAAGGCGCCATTGGACCACGGAGTGATCGGCTGATCTGCAAGTCTGACTTCGCGGGCCAGGTAATACCATAAGGACTTTCCCTGCTGCAGAGGATCTTCGGGTGTGATCCAGAATGGCTCCGAAGATGTGCACTTAAAGCACCAATGCTTTTGATACTTGGGAGAATGTGAGTGTGTCCTTTCCTCCTTTTATATCTCATTTATGCATGGTGCACCTTAAACTGTGTCACGCTATGTAAATCCTCTTTATGTGTTTTTTATAAGGAGAGAGTTTGCACAGGCCTGTAGTTATTCGCTCCTTTGCCATCCATCTGAATAGATTTTGGTTCACTACAACACAACAGACAACACTATGTATCTTTAGGACTGTGGTTATTGTTTTTTTAATAATTTACAGGCAATTATACCCCAAGGTTTGCAAGGCACTCACTTAAGTAACTCGCGATTACAGGGACTGAATCATCGCCCGCAATAGACAAAACTACGGAGCTCGCGCATGGACGCCCTCATACAGCCGTCCTAACACAATAAATCACCACCGGCTCCCTAACCTGTATTGTAAACTGTGTGCGCAAGCGGGGCGATATGGAGTCCTGGTTTAAATGTGTGTATTTCACATCAGTTAAACAGCGCGTAACAGTATAGGACTGATTGCGTACGTACATGTGCACTCGCATGAAGTTGAATACAGGTAGTTGCTTCACTTTGAGTACATTTTCCACTATTAACCTTCATGCTCCGTTCCCATTACGTTAGTGATATGGGTATGCCTGTATATAGTTAGCATTCTTATTGGCTTCATTTTTTCACTTAACTGTGGCCATAAAGCTTGTAAAAAAATACATTGCATTGTATTGGATAACATTGATTTTGAAATATAATTAACTCCTAAGAAGAAGGTTCTCATCACTTCCAGTCTGCCAAGACCCCCAACAGTTCAGCAGTTGCTTTGTCAAGATACATCCTGCTTCAGCACAGAGTGGCTCAATTTTTGATTGAGCCACCTGCGCTAGAAAGCACGTGCCACTTGAATTGTGGCCACCCTGTGCTGAGCAAGCGATATCCTGGAAACCTACCCTGTTGGGGGTACTTGAGGAGTGGGTTGAGAAAACCCTGCACTCATGTCAGTAATCACAAGGCAAGTGGTTTCCCTGGACACTTTTTTTGTGTTAGAACCCTAAGTGAAATTCTGGAGCAAAACCCCCAACCATCTCTATAATAGACGTCTCTGTCATCAGTCTGCAATTGTACATATTCCTTGCTTTTTTGAAACAAATTTTCGAATTGACCAGAAATTGCAGGGAAATCCCTTTAGAGGATACCTGGGGATCCCAAATGGTTCTATGAACCCTGGTTTGAAAAACACTGCACTCATGGGTATCTGAGGTCGATCACATGTTTTACACCCCACCTGTAGCCCCACACGCGCTTCAATGACCTTGAAGTGAATGCGAGACTAGAACGCTGTGATGCGGCCTAATTACTGGGGTACATTCTCTCCACTGTATACGCCGTGATTCACTCAAGGGTCCGTTGCACGGTAATCCACACACTCATGCTCCCAGCGTTAACACACACCCATCTAGCACTTGAATGTCCTTTAAACCCTGCCGTCTAGTAACTGTAATCTGGACCCTTATTATGTAAAGTTTTATAATTTCATTGCACTGATCAGAGGCAAGGTATCTGGGAGGTCATATCATTTGTATCAAGCGTATGTATATTGAAGTATTAAGCTGAGGAATGAGGCAAACTAAGACATGGCACAACCATTTTGACGTATGACATATGCTCCTGTTATTGGCCCCGCGCCATATTGCGGGCTCCATTCACGACAAAGATTTTAACAGTTTGTAAGAATAATCCCAGTCAACGCAAAAGAGGGAACACAGTCCAGAAATGGGGGCAGCTTTCAATTTGCATCACACGCGTTGGAGTCCTTTATGGATGAATCTTTCTTCTAATATACTTGCAGACAAAGCTTACTGTACCCCTTAGTACAATATACTTTCTACATTGACCACGGACCCACTTGGACATATAAAAATACATTATTGAGTGTGCACTGAAGCGGAGTTGCTTTTCATTGCATTGATACGTCAGTGCCTGTTGAGTACATATTTATTCATGCAATGTCTTGTCAGTAGTTGAAGGTTTCTATCCTTGTCAATCAAAAAGCGAATAATGGAGTGCACAAGAACATGAAAATACAATAAAGACCTTCACATTGCTCTTCTCATTAATAATGAGAGAAATCACAGTATGTCCATAATATCATCCGAAATTACTAGAATAGTGTTTTATGCTCCCAAATGAACCACTATCTTATTGCTGACTGAGGACAGAGCAGGGAGATACCCCCGGGGAGCAAATCATAAAAACAACATATGAGTTAGTTGTAAATGTGTTGTCATAGAAGCATATTAACACACTGATCTCTGTCAAAACCAAAACAAAATTGGCGCTTGTGAAATTTTCCCCTACCAGAATGTGGGGAGGGACATTACATCCCTTCCTCTTGGGGTCCCCCTCTACCTCCCCCAGGCCCAGATTAGTATCGTATCCGAGGTGAGGGGGGGGTGCAGGGGTGGGGGGAGGGGGGGCTTGAGAGAGGCGTGTTGAGAGGGAGAGGAGGAGGAGAAGAAAGGAGGGGATGGACGTGGGTGGGGGTACATGAAATCGTTCTCTCAAGCTTGGTTATGGTTAAATTTGGATGACGACCAAGTGTGGGGCACAGGTACTTGGCAGTTGGTAGTGGTGGCAACGCTGTGTGCCCACTATCACTGGTAAAATGGGATTGGTAAAATGTGAGTTAAATTCTTTAAGTAGTTATTTACAGTTATGAGTCATAGTAAAAGCATCTAGCTGTTTAACTTCCTGTTTGGTGTTGCTTTGTGGTTCTGTATAATCTTAAGTTGGTGAATGATATAGGTTGGGTATCAGTATATTGGTGATAGAAGAAGGGGGAATGCGTTGATGGTTCCGGGACTTTTATTGTAACAATTCGCCATTAAATTTCTAGTCATGTGTGATCTCACAACAGACATTCGGAGTACTGGAAAGGCGACCCAGTGTCGTAATAAGTGATCAGAAGACTCAGTTCCTTTAGGCACAGCTTGTCACTACATTATGTTCCCTTGTGTAGATGACCTGTTATTAATGAGCCTTGGAAGCTAATACATGCTGAAAATGGACACAAATATTATTTAATTGAAATGGTTTGAAGTGAATCAATATGCATTGTTCCTGATTAATATTTAACATGTACTGATAAATATTCTAATGTAATGCTGAGAAAGGAGAGGGCACGTAGTGTATTATTACAGTAGCCATACCTATTCGGCAGCACACTTTTTCCTAACAAGTACTGACTACTGAGCATGTTGTCACTACACAGCATAAAATTTCAGCAAGGCAGCAACAAAAAGGTATGTCTTAATACCGTCTATAAAATTATAATAATGATGTATTAAAATTTTAAAAAAGAAGTGTTTATTTTAGGGTTACTTAATAAGTATTATTTTCCAATTTGTTAAATAAATCTTACGATAGGAGAAAGAGCTTGGCAGTAAAAAAATAGGAGCGGCACACTATATATTAAGGCAAAAATTAATTATTTTTTCATGTGCTTAGTTTGAACCCCGAAACCCGTCGATAATGGAATGATGCTGGTAAGTTAGTAGCTAATAAGGCAGGGCGGCGGGTAGGTACTTTGGCACCCTAGCTAACCTTCATCTGTGCGCCGTCCCGGTCCCACATGACCTTCGAGTTTTGTTTTGTATGCTATTCTCTACCATCTAAACCCTCTCCCTCCTCCCCATTGTCTCTCTCCCTCCCCCCCCATTTTATCTCTAAAAAACCCGTCCCTCCCCTATTCTCTCTCTCCGCTCGCTATCCTCCCCCCCGCCCATATCTCTTTGGCTCCATTCTTTCATTCATTCACCCTGCCGCCCTATTTTCGCCACCCTCCCGGGCCCAGTGCGCCCTCCATCAATGCTAGTCATCGTGGATCTCACCGCTCTCACTCCCGCCTCTCATGGACACGACTCACCTATCCAGTGCGGGGTCTCTCTCTTTTCGCTATTTCTCCTCACTTTCCATTGGTTGCGCGGCCCGTTGGTGTGTGCCATGTCGCACCGTGACCTAGCAGGATGGGGTCCGTGGAGTCTGTCCATTCCTCGAACCCCGGCGCAACAACAACAGTCAGTCTCTCTATCCTCGAGTCTCGATGAGGGGCGGTATTAACTCTATCCCTTCAACACATGAGGACGTTCCCTTTTGATTCTCGACCGCCCGAGGACGAGAGGGATGTTGGGGATTTCCCTCCATCTCGTGGTCGTGCATATGACCTCGGTTGGGCGTTGGTGGGGAGTTGAGCGATATCATTAGGAGTCTCTTCACTTCCTCACTTCCGTCACCCCACCCGTATGCCTCTATTCGACGCCTGCAGGAATCTTTCTCTCGCAGTTTTTGGTGCGAGGATCTCATCTTCTGGAATTGCGCGGGGATTGGCAGCACTTTTTCGGGGGGCAATGTCTTCAATCTCTACGACACTGAGGGAGAGGGGTTCGCCATTCCTCGTCCGAACGGGCTCCTCCTCACTTCGGGTACGTCTTTTCCTCCGACATTTCGCTGTAAGTACACTAACTAGTAGTAGAATTTTGCTCCCATGGAACTCTCATCAATAGCAAGGGTGCACAAACTTTTTCCGTCTGGCACCCCCCTCCGCCTGCCCTGCACACTCCGGTCGTCGGGGAATGATGCTGCCAGTCACATGACGTTACTTGCCATGGAACGTTATGTCACGCGGACCGGACGCCCCGATTATCATTTCAGTTCTTATATTTTCCATTTCGTGTGGCTCAAAACCGTCGCCGAAGACAAGGAAAGGGAAGAGTTATCATATGCCTCGCGCGATCCCCCCCCCCCCCCGCACCTCCCTCCCCCACCCCCGCCCTTCATTTTAATTTTAATGCCCGCTCTTTCCCCTCTAGTAGAGCGGGGGATAGCCCAGGAAGGAGAGAAAAGGTGGAGAAAAAGTGGAAGGATTAACGTCAGCAGTCCATCTGTATTTCTTGCCAAAAAATTGAATTGCCTCTATTAGTGCCGATCTGTGTCGACGGCTCCTCGCTAGGGGAGGTACGCGGCCAGCAGCTCGTCACCATTTGAAACATCTTTTCCTCCCGCGCGGGAGGGGGCCCCGGCGCTTTTTCTCACGGCTCCTTAGTCTCTATTTTGTCCTTACAGACACTGTAACACAAAAATACGCCAAAGTGATTTGAAAGAACCACTTTTCAAAATGAACCATCTTAATGAACGCAAGATCCCTATCATTGGATATTTTTTTCAATTTCTGTGTACAGAATATCTGTTATTGTTTTATTCAGTTTACTCAATGAAAACCATCAATAAACCGTTGATAAAACCTCTAGATACTATAATATGTCATTTCTTTCCTGCGTCGCGTCTTCTGCGCAAAACCTACACTAACAAAGACCCCGACCCTACGCTTTCACAGAACTTGGTTTCACTTGAAGCACTTCACTTTTCTAACGTTTATTACTTCGGCTCCCCTAGGTCCAATATGCAAATGTGAATACAACGTCTACTCTTACCTCACACGCTGGGAAAAGTTGCCTCTCAACTCAAATCAAATGGGGCTAAAATCTCTTCTGACTTCTGCAGTGGCAAGGGATTATGGATGTTTGTGTCCTCCCATTTATTAAATGGGGGTCTCCTTTGACCCCAAAATAACTTCGAATGAAAATGACTGTGTTTCTCCGTAGTGGTGAATCAGTTGCTGAAATACTATAAGATAAAGATAATTTATTAGTGGAGTCCATCTCTTTTTTCCTCCAGTATGACATAGAGTTTCCGGAAATTGAAAAAGGTTGGAGTGAGAGTGCAAAATCTCTCTCTTTCATTGGGATAAACTTTTTACCCTTTTGGCTGTCAAATATTCTAAATCCTTGTAAGCCAACGCCCTCATCACACAGACCGACCCACTATATTATAGCTGAGTCAGAAGCTGTTCGTTCTGTATACAGTTGCTGATAAACACACTCCTCGTTGTGCCAGCAACAACCTACAAAGCCGTCACCCCATTTCATAAATTCTTAACTTCTTTTTCAAAACAAAGCTGTCTCACATTTTAAATCTTAATCTGTCCGTAACTGTTACACCACCAATTACGCCTATAATATATTTTCCTGTAACTGGCCTGCTGTGTCTTGTATATATGTGTACAAACTCCTCACAGGTAATGTAACTACGTATTTGTTACCATTTTAATTTGTCATCACATAAGGCTAGAGAACATCCACCCCACCCCGCTAGCAGCTGTATCGTATGTAACAAAAAAACAGAGGATCTATGCCGGTCTGTCCTCGTCGTCGGTAGGAGACTTACATATTAAAGAGTAAGTCCCTGCTCACGCATTGCCGCCGGCGGCGCTCGTGTTCGTTCACAACACCCCGTGTAACGTACAGGCGGGCACGTCGACCGTGTCCCCCGAGCCGCGATGTGTAGCGGGTCTACCGTTAGGTCTCGGTAACGCCCAAGCACGCAAGACAAACTAAAACCACAAAACAAAACATGTCATGCACTGAAGCAAAAACAAACTCTATACTTACGCGTGCTTAGTTTGAACTCACGCGCAGTCGCCCCTACCCACGAGCGGGTACAGCCGGACATACCCCGGACCGCTCATCAGCTTGGAGCGGGTTTCCAAGCTGAGCGCGCATCAGCGCCAGCGGGGACTTCTGCCTAAACTCCTGGCCCAGACTATCTTGAAAACGAGCGGTATCACCCTCATTATTAACTTACTGTCCAACATTTGCTATAAATAAATAAATATGTGCACACACCTCAAAATCAGTAAGGTAAAATCTATTGTATCAAAGATTAATCCTTTTGATATTGTTTTTGGTATTTAGAGCCTGGTGGTTATGATTTAAAAACTTTACCATGTAGTATGAAAGGGGGGTTGTGGTTCTGTACACATCTTTGCAAAGTGGCACGGAGCTCTCCAAACATTGAATACTTCTTTTAGTGTGCAGTGGTATCTAATACACTTGTAAGGGCTGTGGACGTGTGAGCAAGATAGTTCTGTGCATTTACACCTCACAGATCTTTTTAACAGAATGTACACAGTGTGCTAAAATATAGTGAACTTGCTATATTTATAGGTTTGTGTGGAAAAGTACACTCCTTATGTCTCCAAATGTGGAAGCGGGTGGAGTTGATGGTATGGGCGGTTAGTTAGTGAAATTCCAGATACAGGGTGCAGCAACTGGGACGTCTTGTATGTTGCGTCAGAGACAAAGATAATAAGTGCAGGAGAGAAGCAGTGTCATGGTTTATGACATCCCGTCCCTTTATGGTAGACCATAAGAGGGCCATTAGTGATATATGTTTGGGATATACAAACACCCCACAGGGTCATCCTTTAAGGTTGTTTTAGCTCCTCTATCCCCACTGACTAAAGATAGACTAACCGGTACTTGCCCTTACTGTTTTGGCTACAGTCCGATCCTCCGCCACGGGGAGCCAGAGGAGTTGATATACTGCTCATCTCTGTGCAGTGCCACCGCACCTTCGGGGTGCCCACTCGTCGCAGGATCACACCCCCTACAGGTAAAACCCAAGACAGTAATTACACACGCTTGGTATTATAATAACTCTTTTCTGAATATATCAGCACAGCCCAATCCCAATGCACCAACATGAGTGTCCCACGTAACAAAAGGTGCCTTGGCACAATAACCTTGTGTCCCTCTTTCCTCAATGTCCAGGCCCACCCAAAGGGTGTATGGTTGACGTATGCCCTATCCGATTTGGTGCACTTTTGAGGTTACATGCCAGTTACTCCAGTATCCGTGCGGCTGACTAGCAACAGGGATCGCTGATCCAGCGAGTCGTCCGTCAGCGATGGCGTCCGCCTATGCGTGGGGTGAGCTCCGGTAGAGGGTCCTTTTGACCTTTAAAGTCTCTCCGTAGTGGTCCGTCCTCCAGAACGAAGGCCGCGAAAACACACGTGCGGCCGTCTCCGCTTGATGCCTTACCTCACTACTATCAGCTACGGGGAAAGGTCGCTACACCCAGACCCTACCTTCCCCTCCTCTGTCCTGGTCCAAACATGCCTCCTCGTCCCTCTAGAGTGCGCCAAAGTGGATCTCTTTACTAAGGAGAATTGGGGGAGGCCCTAATGGCTAAACTGCCTACGTGGGATAGTTGTACCCAACGGCACCTGGGGAGTGTAGTTCCCTGACGGGCTAATGTTGAAGATGCCGCCGCTTCTAATTCTCAATCCAGTGCGCATTGCGCGAGTTCCTTACCAATGGATCCGAGGTCTTACTGCTGCGCAGGACGTGGCACATTAGAAAGGCGGAACCCTGCCTGGGCGTCCTGCCGCAGAGTCTCCGGATTAACGGAGCTCCGCTCTCCCTGCTGCAAGTCAGTGCCGTCCCATCGCCGCTGCACGCCATAGCCTCCCCCTGCCCCAATACCGCTTCCGAGTGAAGTACAGGGGGACCCAGCTCAATTGGAGGAAAGGATTACATCCGCCAACAAAAAGAACGGGGTTCTTTACAGTAGGGCAATTAAAATGTGAAATTCATTACCCATAGTGACTGATGACGTATACAATAGTTTGTTCAAAACGTTTGGACATCTTTTCTTTTAGAAGGAAAGGTATGACAGGGCTATCCAAATACGTTAAACTGGGAAGGCTGTTGATACCAGGGAGTAATTGATTGCTACTTAATATGTTTTCATCATATTTTTGCTCTTTAGTTTTTGGTTTCTTGGACTGCATTACTTACAATCATCTTTGGACTTCTTTTTTGGATTCTAAAACATTTTTAATTGTCATTAAATACTTTGGAACATTATTTTAGTTTTAATAAGTCGTGGGATTTGAGTGCTCGAGCTGAAGTTATGTGATTTCCTAAGGGTAAATATACCACTATTGAGATCTCATTATTTTTATCACAGGTACCTAAGATTTGTCCACTATCAGCTCTGGTCTTTTTATATTGTAGTCAGGAAGTATTCTATTTTCCCCCTTATATAGATGATATTTCACTGGGGTGTGTTTTTTGCCTCCTCTGGTCAAACTACTATACATACAAACATATAGGATGAGTATCTGTCATCTAAATTCTAGGCATGGTTGAACTGATGTATTTTTTCAAACCTCATCTACTATGTAATTTGTAAACTACGTAACTAAGAGGGTTGAGATCTAAGAGGAGAACAAGTTATTGAGAACTTTACAGTATAATCAGAGCTAGGATTAAAATTATATTCTAGCAGGGATATGGGAAGCCAGTGTAGGGATTTGCACTTAATGGCGCACGCAGAAGTGGAAAGCGGTGAGTGCGGTGTAGATGTATGTACTGTACATCCGTATGGTGTGTTGTTAAATGCCCACATAGGTGTACTGCTATACATTTTCAAGTACACACTACTAGGTTCTAGGCATACAGAGATGCCTGGCCAAAGTATCAATTAAGTGTAGTAAGATCATAGTGTATGATCTATATACAGGGGCAAACTCAAGCACAGACAACCATGACTTATATGAAAGGCACTGATTTGGGCAAAAAAATTGCCAAAATGAAACCGTTTATAGATTTGTAACAATTAAAATATAATAATCAAAAAGAAACCTCTCCCGCTTCCTCCATGCCCACCTCGCTCCCTCACCCACACGCCTACCTTTGCATCGCTTGACCCTCCCCCCCAGTCCATGTCCGTCCCGCCCTCTCTTCTCCCAAGCACTGCGTCTCCATCCACCTTTCCTCCCACAGCCCTGTCTCCCCGCACTTGGCCTTGGCATTGGCATCGGGAATACCTGCTGTTTGCGATTGGCTTGGCTTTAAAATGTAGGCACATTATGGAATTCAGAACTACAGGCGTACGGAGAGAGAATTGTCATTTATTACACAAGAAACAAAGACCCGGGTATTACAAGTGATGGAAACATACAAGTGACAGAACTTCCGAGGATGAAATGAAACACCATTGTTGTCCCATAAATATAATATAGGGGGACAGTGTTGGGACCATGTTAAAGGATTACGTAATTCTGGTCACCTACAGAGTCATTTTGGTAGTAATTCCATTAGTAGTCTATTGGCATCCGTTTGAAGTGGACACACGGTGGCAATGCTTTGTCTTAATGGTTATACTTAGACGACAAATAAAGACAACCTTGATGTATTCAATGAATGGAAAGAATGATTACTGAAACATAGACCGAACACAAACGACTAGTTTTTTAGATATATAACGCTAGCTTGAGATTTAAAAGAAAACGGAAAGTTTACACACAGTGGCAACTATTTATGTGATAAGTAATTATGTATTTTGAATATGGCATTCAAATATCAGTCCATCAGTACAATTACCATCTCAGAATAAGTGTTTCTAAAAAATGACTTGGTAAGTGTTTGTAATCTGTCTTGATTTAAGTGTACTTGTAGGAATAAAAAAAAAGTTTTTGCTTATCTGTCAGACAGAGAGGATAGGAGCCGGTGGTGTTTGATTGGAATGGACGTTGCATTTATGAAATCAAACAATATCATGCTGAGTGATTTGAGTGTCGGCACGTACTCATTATTCAATGTGCTTCTTATTTAAAGTAAAGAATCAGGTATCCAGTGTGGGATCGCACAGCTTAGATAGTATGCATTGGGGAGAAGAATTACATCCTATTCACATAGTGTTAATTCGAGAGTGTGGTGATCCATTGCAATAGTAAAAGTAATATCAAAGAATATTTTCATTTTATTAGTAAGAGTCACAATAGTAGCAAACCGAGAGACAGAAAAAAAAAAATCTTAATAGTTTGACTCCAAACAGGATGTGCAAAGGTTACCATCTACAAATATCCAGTTATGGAAAGAAAAGGCGAGGCAAAATTTGTAGTACTATATGCAATGTACAAGAGCTGGGTAAGACACGTTCCATGAATGCTTCATGCAGATGTATCAAGCATTATTCCCCCTTCACATGTGGAATAACACAAGAAGATAACACAGTAAGTATTTACAGGCGGTAATCAATTGTTACCCCAACTAAAGGACACACGAAACAGCCTTTCGGGGAAAAACGGTCAAATCAAATCCCAACATTAATACAATTTAAAAAAAATGTGATATGCACACGAATTTTTTAATTATATTCATCACAAAATAGTATGGCTATTATAAAGAGTCTGTTATAGCAGCCAATAGATATTTAATATTGTTCACAAAATAAAAATACACGATACTGTAATTTTTTTCATTTACATGTGTAACCAGGTACGCACCTGCACAATGCGTACCAAAAGTCATTCAGACAACAAACTCATCGCTTACGAGACAAACTGTACAGATAGAGTGGGAAACAGAGAGAATCTATTAAACCGTAGGAAATGTTTTGGATATCACCCTGGGTTGTTGTGCCCCCTCTAGGATGAATATTGACTGGGAACTAAGCTTTTCTTGCTTGATTTCCCTGGGCTTTTAAGCTTTCCAATCATGTAACTTGCTACGCTCTTCCACATGTATTATTGATATTACTATTTTTATAGTACATTCTGTGAAAACCCTTAAATAACAAATATCCAGTCATTTCAGTTCATATAATATGGTTGATTTACAAAACTTCAATTAATAGTCTCATATTCACTCAGTATAGTCACTTCCATGTGTACGTCATTCATGGTTTCATTATTGTCAGCAAAGATTTCCACTTTTATACAAATCCAGCCATTCCTTCTTACTAGAAGTGAGAGTATCCTGATCCTAGACGTATATTACTATTCGCTTTGGGCAATTAACATCCTGATATATTCATATTACTATTCCTCTAATGTTAACTTGGAATCAACAGGCTGATTTTGAGTGGAATGTTTGGTCATAACATGATTCTCTTACTTGTTGTTAAACTATGCGTGTTCACTTAGATTATCTACATGATCATAGCTATGTTTATTTCGTTGTGTGATGTATCTATAACTGTTGGAGCCAGTTATCATAACTTCACACATTAGTATCCCTGTGATGGTGCAATAATATGTGATACTCTCGTGACTTTGTCATCACGCCTTATTTCATCTTTGATCACATCACCCATTGTTCAGTTGATCTACATTTTTCTTGCTATATTGTATATACTTTATATAGGTCTTGAGTCGTAAAACCTTGTATATAGTATTGCGACCTAAAAGAAGAGGAAAATTCTCGAAAGACTTGTCCACTATGACAAAATTGTAGTCCCAATAAAACAAGGTCTCACCAATAGACTGAAAAATCAGTTATGATCTGCATGCACATCGCAACTGGACGTAACCACGCCTATTTCCGGTTTATTACTTTATAATTATTATAGATATATATTATCATTATATATTACTGATTGATTAGCACTATGTTTAGATAAGATATATATAATGATACTAGATTATATATATATATATATATATTAATAATCGAGGATTCATAAATTCAATAGCCATATATACTTTGGATTAGGTATTTTAATTGGGGGCCTCCTGTTATGTTATTTTTATTTCATTATGTTTTCAGTTATTAACCATTTTTTACCTGAGAAGTGTCCTATTTAGTATTATGTCATGCACCCTGGTTTTAATACGTTATGTAGCCTTTTCTGTAGGGACCTGCTAGGGCTGATTTCTCATCATCACCACTCCCACTTTTTGGGGGGATGTGTTGATGAGTTGTATTCCCATGGACATGTCATCACTGATCGTGGTGTGGTCTTCCAATAGCGTCAGCTATTTATACATTTCATGTGGACCCCCACTGTAAGGTTTGCTGTTACCGCTGGATAATTGTCTCCAGGCTCTGTGCCATGTTGCAAACATATCCTGGAGGGCGCTCCCGTTCGAACGTCACGTTCACTCTCTTCCTCCAGTTCTGGGTTACACTTTGATCCGGTGATGTAATAAAACAGGTGATTACATTAAGGGAGCAATATACTCTTTGAAAAGGGCAAGCTATGCCCGAAATGGTCAGATTATTTTTTCCTACCACATCTGCCATGATGTCTCCTATTCACGCCACAAATAAATCATTATAATTCCTTTGGAGGCTGTACTCCATTTTTTCTCCCTTGCATGCTGTGTACCCCGCATCTCTCCCTCCACTGTGGTTACATTGTTACGATTATAAAGTTGTTAAACTAGCAAATAGATATTTAGAATATTGTTCAAAAATAAAACATACACATACTGTAATTCCTTTTTCATTAAATTGTACCAGGTACTCATCAGCACACACTCGTCAAAAAGTCATTCAGACAACAAACTAAAAGTCACGCGTACCCTACAAATGACAATGCTAGCTCTACAATCTTGACAACACAAAAGATATAAAATTCAAAATCCAGATCATGTTTAGTACACAGTAGGCTTTACGTCAGGAGCCTGTACTAGTAGAATGTGTTCGTGATCATATATCACTTTATCTAATGGAATATTATCCTACCAGGTGGACTCCACAGGCAAGCTCTCAATGCACCTAACCATAATGTTCCCACCCCTACCCACCGCAATGACATCTTAACAATTACTCAATAATCTAATCTATATGTAACCACATCTTTTGTTTTATTAACTAATGTACAGCGCTCTGGGTAAGAGCGCTATAATAATACCATTATAAATAAATATTATTCCGTATAATGTAAAATAGTGGTTTTAGTGCATCAAAAGGAATGGCGTAATAGACAGTATATTATCCCATATAATGCAGGAAAAGGAATCCCAGCAGGGGAAAAACGCCAAGCACTGCTGTAGTGGAAATCCCAAATGAAAAGCTGATGCTGCTGGGTCACTAAAAATGATTATTTATTAGTAGCTGGACATGTACAAAAAATAGCGGGCACCTCGCGGAGGCGCACTCTGACGCGTTTCGTACCTCTCGGGTACTTTGTCAAAGCCTTTTCAATGCCTTGATAAAGTGCTCTGTGTAGCACAAAACATGTTGGTAGGGTAATGCCTTGCCCCCTTTTTTCCATGACTATTAAACCCTTTTATGAATAATGCACTTTCCTCTTTTTAATTCCTTTTTTGGATAAATTCCGGTTGTGCTCTACCATTTCTCTCTTCTATTGCAGGTTTTCAGGACAGCCAAACGTCAGCACAGGTGGGTCAATCAGTCCCTGCGTCAGCACAGGTGGCCCAATCAGAGGCTCAGTCATTGATTGAGCCTCTGATTGAGCCACCTATGCTGAAGCTGGGATATCCTGAAAACCTGACCTGTTGGGTAGGGGAGGCGGGGAGGGGGGGGGGCTTGAGGACTGGAGTTTACCCCCCCTGGGTTAGAAGGTATGTTATTTCCTGCCATGTACAGTATAGTGTGCTGTGCTCCAATTGTCACTTGCTTTTGTCGTGAAGAACAGGGATTCTCAACTCCAGTCCTCAGGAACACCCCAACAAGTCAGGTTTTCAGGATATTCCAGCTTCACCACGGGTGGCTTAATCAGTGGCTCAGTCATAGCAGCCATTTACCAATGAAACTCAACTTTTAAGAATGAGTTAATTAACACCCAAATATTAAAAGGGAGCACAGAGTAATAGATATTTGAGGTATAAGACCAATTTTCACAAAAGAGTGCTATGCTCTAGCACAGCCTAACTCCCATTAAATGTTTTATCTTCTGTGTTATATGCTTAAAGTAAGTTAACAATATACATATATTTACAGAGAAAAATAGAAAAAGGACGAGCAACCGAACTGAAAATTTAAAATTCAGGAACCTGAGATGAAAAACTATATAGGCTGTATATTTAGACAAACACATTAAAAACCAACCAATCCTCCAACGCGTTTCACACCGCTAGGGTGCTTCCTCAAAGAGCATGAAACAGATAGGTCTGGTGTCCCATAAAGACAACACCTACCTGTGACATCACAAGAGGGTAATTACAGTAGTAAAACACACATACAGTACAAGGTGTGTAAAGAAAAAAAAAGCTGTGTGTGCTGTGCACGCGCACAGTAAGTGAAACTTCTTTGTGTGTTGACAGCAACATATAAAGTAACAATAGTTACACATAGTGTGTGTGTGTCTGTGTGTGTCTGTGTGTCTGTGTGTCTGTGTGTCTGTGTGTCACTGGGGAACGTGTGTCTGTGTGTCACTGGGGAACGTGTGTGTGTGTGTGTGTGTGTGTGTGTGTGT
>WSYH01001988.1:0-25608 GCA_036426205.1 Ascaphus truei | reverse complement strand
TGTATGGTGTAACTGGGCGAAAGTGTTGTGGTGGGGTGGGTGTGTGTGTGGTGAGTGTGTGTGGTGTTGTGTGTGTGTGGTGTGGGTGTGTGTGGTGGTGTGATGTGTGTGGTGTGTGTGTGTGCTGTGTGTGTGTGTATGTGACAGTTGTGGTGTGTGTGTGCAGGGTGTGTGATACAGGGTGTTGGGGGGGGTGGTCTGCGATGCACTGCCGAGCTCCAGAAGCCTCTGCGCATACACGCCGGAGAACTGAGGCTATGCCAGCCACTTCTGCTCATGGTGGTCGCCGTCAGTGGCAACATCACTACTGAGCATGCGCGGCAATTATATCAGCGGGCATGTGGGGGGGGAGCGGCGGTCGTTCAGCCGTCTTCTGCGCATGCGTGGTTGTCCGTCATAGGCACCATCACTACTGCGCATGCGCGGCATGTGACAGCAGGCGTGTGGGGGGAGCGGCGGCCGTTAGGAGCGGCACCGGCGGCCGTTAGAAGCGTGATGTAATTTCCGTTTCACATTTTCGTCTCCATGAAGGAGTTTTGTTCCATCAAAATTGACTAGGTGCCACTTCAAAAAGCCTCACCATGCAAGACTTGTTGACCAATGAATCAATTACATAATAAAATAGATGAATGAAGAACACGGAGAATAAGACTTTGATAAAGCAACAAATGACATATGTATACAACTGTATAGAAATATAATGTGTAGGACTTTACAACAGAATGTCAAATAATTAAATATATCAGTAGAGACTGCGTAAGGACCTGCTATAAATGGATAATCGTAACTATTATTACAGAGATAAAACTAGGGAACTTTTATGTAATTGGGCAAAAGAACAAAGCGCTTAAAACCAGGAAAGAAGAGAACAATGGGAGCAAATAACATACACCATGTCTCAGACTAATATTGGTTTAGCCCATAAGTTAGATGGGGTGTGTGCAAACTTTTTGCCTGCCGCCCTTTTTTTGCCTGCCGCCCTCCTGACTGCTCTCACCCCATTCAGCGCTCAACCACCCCTCCTTTCCTTTCTCTGGCATTGTTTGACGTATCTGTTCGTTTTGTGATGTCATGGGACCCGCGACATCATTTGCCTGGTGACGTGCGCCTGAAGCCGCCGGAGACAAGACTAGGAAACACTCAAAAGGTTCGCGCGCTCCCCGAAATTTATTTTTTAAATGTTATGGGGAGGGCGGAGAGTGAGGGGTCTCCGTAAGGCGCCAGCGCCCCAAAAAAAATTCACGTGCCCCCCAGTTGCAAACCCCGTTGTTAGTGCCAAACATATAGGAATCATGATGAGTAATGAATGAGTCGCATGCAAACAGATGGAGGGGGATTATAAAAGTGTATAACAATTTGGAACAATAATAACCAATTAAAGTAACCAATAAAATATGTTACACAATCGGTTGTCCCAAAATAACACAGAGTAACTCGGGGTTATTGAAAGCATCATCCCATATAACTAAAGGAAAAGATTGCCATATAGAAAAACCCGTGGCATAATGTAACTCGTTAAAATAGATAATCACAAGAATATATGTCGTTTGGAAACACGTTGTGGCAAACCACAACCAGAGAAAACCCACACAACAATCAAGAAATTATATCAAATTGTAACAATATTAGGTTATATCACATAATGCGACTCACAGTCGAAAAAGAACCCTAGGAATTAAATACAAAAGTATTTGTCTATCGGTGAATGTGATATCACAGTCTTTGGTAAATAAATGTATAACTTAGTACAGCAAAAACAAGCACTGGAGAGGAACAACCTCAGTAATGACAATATAGAGGTCCACTGTTCGATGAGGTAAACAAACCCACATATCGATACACAATTGGGGGAAGATGCCTCTAATAATATGTTATATCTAGACATGAATGAACAATAAACTATATATGTAGATAAACAAAAATGAAACCAATAATGCAAACATAAAAAAAATCTAAACATATACATAAATAAACAATATGAAAGGAAATAAAACAATAAAGATAAATATAAACTTACATTCGATGGAGACCTGTATTTGCACTCAAGAATTCCGGGTGTATATATTGCCCATGAGGTAAGAACTAGTGGTCTAATAACTTGTAACACTTATTAAAAAATATTGAGATCCCATTCAGTATTGAGACTCTGGGTAGAGGGTGTCAAGAGTGAATATCCAAAAGGCTTCGCGCTGATATAAAAAATTGTCCTGTTACCACCTCTCGCATGGTAAACTTGATAGGTCAATGGCCAATGCATCTAAAAGTTCCTAAGGGTACCAAAATGGGCAAAAGGAGAAAGAAATGATAAATGCAGGGATACATAATTGTCTCTATGTACAATTAATCTAGTGGGTTAAAGTATTCACACTTTCAGGGGTCTTGTGGTCAATGCTGCATACTGTTTATTCACCCACAACTAAGAGATACTGTATATGTACAAATGTTTGGGTTTGAATGTTATAAATAATTAATTCTAAATGATTTATGTCCATCTTTATCATGAAAAACATGTTGTTTTTTTCTATGGATATGAGGGCAAAATTTTGCAAGGACCACATTAAGGACCCCTTTTAGGACCCTTTAGTAGAGGAAAGCGTACCCCTTGTTCCGTTACAGTGATAGCTTCCGAACATGACTCAGAGAAACGATGTACCTTACTAGTAAGTTTCGACTTCCTGAAAGAATTTGAGATCAAAGCCGGTAATATTTTGAATAAGGTGGTATTCAGGTGAAAGGAATGTGACCACAAATGTTTTTTTCAAATGGAGGAAAAAGTGACAGCACTGTTGCTGATTCGGTAAACTGAATCTAATGGTAAAATCTACACATGGAGGCTTTGAAAAATAAGTTTCAGAACAAATGGATTTCTCCCCCCAAATCGCTTCATCTTGGGAATTCATACACTGCCATCGTCCAATCATATTAATGTGGTACAGGATAGTAACGGAGAGAGTGTGTGTGAGAGTGAGAGTGTGTGTGAGAGTGAGAGTGTGTGTGTGTGTGTGTGTGTGTGTGTGTGTGTGTGTGTGTGTGTGTGTGTGTGTGTGTGTGTGTGTGTGTGTGTGTGTGTGTGTGTGAGTGTGTGTGTGTGTGTGTGTGTGTGTGTGTGTGTGTGTGTGTGTGTGTGTGTGTGTGTGTGTCTGTGTGTGTGTGTGAGTGTGTGACAGTGTGTGTGTGTGTGTGTGTGTGTGTGTGTGTGTGTGTGTGTGTATGTGACAGTGTGTGTGTGTGTGACAGGGTGTGTGATACAGGGGTTGTGGGTGGGTGGTCTGCGATGCACTGCCGAGCTCCAGAAGCCTCTGCGCATACACGCCGGAGAACTGAGCGATGCCAGCCACTTCTGCTCATGCGTGGCGTCCGTCAGTGGCAACATCACTACTGCGCATGCGCGGCATATATCAGCGGGCATGTGGGGGGAGCGGCGGTCGTTCAGCCGCTTCTGCGCATGCGTGGTGTCCGTCATCGGCACCATCACTACTGCGCATGCGCGGCATGTGACAGCAGGCGTGTGGGGGGAGCGGCGGCCGTTAGGAGCGGCACAAACGGAAGGGGACAAAATATGTGTAAAATCGTTTTTAATCTAAAAATGGAGACTAGTTAAAATCTAGGTAATCAACTCACACTTTGTGAGGAGAATATAGGCAGTAGAGAGTGTTTTGCGAGTCTCTCACACTCGTGTGGAAATGCCGGTTACCAGTCCTCTCTGCAGTGTCTCTGAGTTCCGCACCACGTGATCAGCCGTGGCGTGTGACGCTGCATGTGACGCGGTCCAGCTCTCGCGATGTTTCCTGTCTGTCAGTGCAGGGATTCAATTCCGGAGCTCCAAACGAAAATCATGCAGAGGCTTCTCGGCATCTCTCTCCTCACTGCTGATGAACAAGCTGGCCCTACGCGTTTCTCCCAGCGGGCTTCGTCAGGGGCTGCTAATGATACACTAATCCCTACCAGGGTACTTATATACCTCCCCAACAATGATTGGCTCATTCCTAATTAACTCAATCAATTACCTTTTTCAATAAAGTATATTGCTACAAACATCATTATCATTGTGTGTGTGAGAATGTGTATGTCTGTGTGTGTCAGTGAGTGACAGTGTGTGTGTGACAGTGTGTGTGACACAGGGGTTGTGGGTGGGTGGTCTGCGCTCCGTGTCCTCTTCTCGTATGTCAGCGGGCGTGTGGGGGGAACGGCGCCGCTGCCAGCCGCTTCTGCACATGCGTAGCGTCCGTCAGCAGCGCCATCACTACTGCGCATGCGCGGCATATGTCAGCGGGCATGTGGGGGGGAACGGCGGCCGTTAGGAGCGTGACGTCATTTCCGTTTCACACTTTCGTCTCCATGAAGGAGTTTTGTTCCATCAAAATTGACTAGGTGCCACTTCAAAAAGCCTCACCATTGCAAGACTTGTGACCAATGAATCAATTACATAATAAAATAGATGAATGAAGAACACGGAATAAGACTTTGATAAAGCACAAATGACATATGTATACAACTGTATAGAAATATAATGGTAGACTTTACAAAGTAATGTCAAATAATTAAATAATCAGTAGAGACTGCGTAAGGACCTGCTATAAATGGATAACTAACTAATTATTACAAGGATAAAACTAGGAACTTTTATGTAATTGCGGCAAAAGAACAAAGCGCTAAAACCAGGAAAAGAGAATCAAATGGGACGCAAATAACATCACCATGTCTCAGACTAATTCCTGGTTTAGCCATAAGTTAGATTAGGGGTGTGCAAACTTTTTTGCCTGCGCCCTTTTTTGCCTGCGCCCTCCTGACTGCTCTCCACCCCTTCTCGCGCCTCACTCCCTCCCCCCTTTCCTTTTCTCTGGCATTTTCTGACGTTGTGATGTCATGTGACCCCGCGACATCATTTGCCATGGTGACGTGTCGCCTGAAGCCGCCGGAGACAAGATAGGAAACGTACAAAGGTCTCGCGCGCTTCCCCGAAATTTAATTTAAATGTTATGGGGAAGAGTGAGGGGTCTCCGTAAGTGCCACGCCCCAAATAAAAATTCACGTGCCCCCCAGTTTGCACACCCCTTTGTTAGATGCCAAAATATAAGGAATCATGATGAGTAATGAATGAGTCGCATGCAAACAGATGGAGGGGGATTATAAAATGTAGTAACAATTTGGTAACAATAAAGTAACCAATTAAAGTAACCAATAAAATATGTTACTAAATCGGTGTGTCCCAAAATAACAACAGAGTAACTGGGGTTATTGAAAGCATCATATATAGAATAAAGGAAAATATTGCATATAGAAAAAACCCTGTGCATAATGTAACTGTTAAAATAGATAATCACAAGAATATATGTAGTTTGGATTAACACGTGGTGCAAACCACAACCAGAGAAACCCACAACATCAAGAAATTATAATAAATTGTAACAATATTAGGTTATATCACATAATGCGACTCACAGTCGATGAATCCCTAGGAATTCAATAACAAAGTATTTGTCATCGTGAATGTGTATCACATTTTTGGTAATAAATTGTATACTAGTACAGCAAAACAAGCACTGGTGAGGAACAACCTCAGTAATGACAATATAGGTCCACTGTTCGATGAGGTAAACAACCACATATCGATCCACACTTGGGAAAGAATGCCTCTAATAATATGTCTTATATCTAGACATGAATGAACAATAAACTAATATATGTAGATAAACAAAAATGAAACCAATAATGCAAACATAAAAAAACATAAAACATATACATA
The DNA here is from genome assembly GCA_036426205.1 of Ascaphus truei. Taxonomy (NCBI): domain Eukaryota; kingdom Metazoa; phylum Chordata; class Amphibia; order Anura; family Ascaphidae; genus Ascaphus; species Ascaphus truei. The sequence continues at coordinate 19,862 of WSYH01001988.1, read as the reverse complement.
AATCAATATGAATAGGAATAAACATAAAGATACATATAAACATACATATCGATGGAGACCTGTATTTGCACTCAAGAATTTCCGGTGATATTGCCCCATGAGGTAAAGAATAGTGGTCTAATAACTCTGTAAACTTTATAAAAAATATTTGAGATCCCATTCAGTATTGAGACTCTTGGGTAGAGGGTGTCAAGAGTGAATATCCAAAAGGCTTCGCGCTGATATAATAAAATTGTCCTGTTACCACCTCTGCATGGTAACTTGATATGGTCAATGGCAATGCATCTAAAGTTCCTAAGGGTACAAAATGGGCAAAAGGAGAAATGTATAAATGCAGGATACATAATGTCTCTATGTACAATTAATCTCGTGTGTTCAAGTATTCACACTTTCAGGGGTCTTGTGGTCAATGCTACATACTGTTTATTTCACCCACAACTAAGGAGATACTGTATATGACAATGTTTGGGTTGAATGTTATAAAATAATTAATTCTAAATGATTTATGTCCATCTTTATCATGAAAAACTGTTTGTTTTTTTTGTACTGTATATGAGGGCAAATTTTGCAATGACCACATTTAGAGGACCCTTTTAGGACCCTTTTAGTAGAGGAAAGAGTCCCCTTGTTCCGTTCACAGTGATAGCTCTCCGAAACATGCTCAGAGAAACGATGTTACCTACAGTATAGTTTGCGACTTCCTGAAAAGAAATTTGAGATCAAAGCCGGTAATATTTTGAATAAGTGGATTCAGTGAAAGGATGGACCAATGTTTTTTCACAATGGAGGAAAAAGTGACAGCCTGTCTGCTGTATTGGGTAATGAAATATGGTAAATCTACCTGTAGTGCGTTGCCACCAAGTCCACCACTGCGGTACTTATCCCTGCCCATCCTCCTCTTAATGTAATGAGTTTCAGTTTTCAGTTCGGTTGCAGTGCTCCGTCCTTTTTCTAATTTTATCTGCTTTTCACCTTCCAGACACACGCACACAGGGATGGTCTCCTATCCATTGGCTTCCAGCTGCAGCCAAGCAATTCTGCTAACAGCCGCGAGCAGCAACCAACAGTAGAAAGTCCTTGACACCAGCAATCCAGAGATTTAACGAAGTAAGCAGATTCTAATTGCTCTCGACAATACATATGTCCAGGATGGGTGCCTTCTTATTGAAAGGACGACCATATGGCCTACAGTCCCGACCTATGATCATTATATTGTTATATCTACTGCTCTCATTTGCTCCAGTCCCTTGAGCACAAAACAGCGATTTTTTAAATTTCTTACATATATTTACAGTCTAAACCTAAAGACGTAAAGAAAATATAGTACAGGAACCCGAGAATGACTTAAGTGTATGTGATTTAAAAAATAAATAAAAAATGTTATTGTAATACAGATTTAGCTTATAGTCTTCAATTAAAATTGTACGGTCCAGCAAGTATGCCAGAAAAACTCATCCGGAACACAGAACAAGTAACTGTTATTTCTAGTGGCTTTAAAAATACATTAAAAAAAATCCTGTGGCATTCATTGTATGTGAGGAGACGTGTGGAAAATGGAAAAACTATGCTAGGGATAAAATACTACAGTATATAATTTTACATGGATATATAGGTTATATTTACATCTTCAATAAACTCATCTTTTTGCACATTTAAAGATGATATATATATATATATATAAAAAAATATATAAAGAAGCGCCTGTTACTGTAGGTACTCAGAATATAAAGCTGTATAAATATAGAGGACTAGCTAACTATAGGCTAATTGAATATATACCTATCAGGGCAATGCAAGATTAATACAAGGTAACGTGTGAATATAACCTCTAGTCCCTAAATTACATATATTAAACCATCTAAATAATATAACTCATATATTTAATAAAAATAAGCATTAAAAAATCTGAAAAAATACATATTAAAAAAAAAATCTCTTTAAAAGACCAATAGAGGAGTACAGTCCATTTCCAAAATGTATTCCACTGAGGCGTCTGCAGCCCGAATAAGGGATCACCGATCCCTGACAAAAATCCGTAGAGATAAAAGATCAAACAGGCGCACACCTAGTGTATTACCAAATAAAAAATATGTATTTTAAGGAACATGAACTCATTCAAATGCCCACTCACAAAGGTAGTATTAAAACAAGCGTGTATGAGATTAGATCTCAATCGCCAACAATGCGGTCCTCTCAGCACACCACGAGATCCCGGCGTTCTCCTGCGTCGCTCCTCCACGTGAAACGGAAGCGGAACCTGCTACCGTGAGCACCCGGCAAAGGTGTTCCTCCGGACACAAGTAATTCAAGAGTCAATACAGGCCAATGTGACTGTGAATCAGGCAGTCAATACGAAATCCACCACGGGAACGGTCTGAGCATGCGTGTGCTCGCGGACGCCTAGCAACCAGACATATGGGTGATCAGGATTAACACAGCGGGGGTCCCTGCTTCTGAATGGGACTCATGCTGTGTGAATCCTACCGGGCCTCATCTGTCTGGAAGAGATGCGCAGTGAGAGTAGACAGAAGCAGTCCCTCTCCCTGCGCACCTCCAACAGGCGATCACACTGCTTTTATTTTACTAGCACAGTATTGAAGCAGAGGGTCTCCAGAGCTGAACCGCATTAATTTCAGCCCCCGGGGACCTCCTGCTTCCCGAGTTATAGGCCCCGGTATGAGGTGGCCTGTAACTCGGGACCATGAAAGGGAAATAAATAGTTTGGTGTCATTTTTGTAATACATATATATATTACCCCATAGTGTGATATCCCCCCGGCCCCCCCCCCCCCCCACAACTCTCACAGTTGCATCGCAAGCAATGATTAATGTTTATTTTAACAGTTAGCTTATTTACCTCCTAGTTAATGCATTTTTCTTTTTGCCGCCCATTTATAATGAAATAATTCTAATTGAATACAGCGGTTTACATTAATATTTATGCTTAATACATAGTAGACAGACAGAACCCCTGTAGATAGCACTCTGTTTCTGTATGAATTGGTGATTTGTTTAAAATAACATTATTAATTGACAATATCGTTAAAATATTGGGGTTTAAAACAATGATTAAATGATGCCAAGTGTGGCTAACTCTATGGATAGGTGTATCCAGAGGATTATACAATGGTGTATTAATGCCCAGTGTTAGGGTAATTCACAGGCCCTAGTGTTCCTCATATGGAGAGAATGGGCTAGAGTTCTAGTGAATTACCCTAACACTGGGCATTAATACACCATTGTATACTCCTCTGGATACACCTATCCATAGAGTTAGCCACACTTGGCATCATTTAATCATTGTTTTAAACCCCAATATTTTAACGATATTGTCAATTAATAAAGTTATTTTAAACAAATCACCAATTCATACAGAAACAGAGTGCTATCTACAGGGGTTCTGTCTGTCTACTATGTATTAAGCTATACGCCCTTTGCAGCACCAGTTTCATTGTTCTATAGCAAAGCTGAAGCGGGGGTAAACATACGTATAAAACAATTAATATTTACGCGTATCCTTTTATTTTTACCGGGTGACATATTAACATTTATTAACTTAGGCCTATGCTCGGATGTAGAAAGGGATATTTATCATTTAGATTTTGTAATGGCCACATACCTGTATATCTAAATATTATTCGGTGCGCTCACTCCAGGACTACAGTATGCATTATAGTAAACTGTCTTAAGATAAATGCAATTCCACTTTTTATAGCCTTTCCTTAGAAACTGGAGACTAGAAGTCTGTAACGATAAAGGTCGGGTGTTCTCCCCACATTCAATAAGAATGATCTGTTCTGAAATATTGCTAAAGAAAAATAATTTGAATGCCGGTCTTGTATTAAATTAAATCTGTGTGACACGATTTGTCTTTGTATACAGTAAGTTGTTGCCACAAGCAGTATGTAAGGTAAGGTAATGTAGGTAAGCCAGTGTCGGCGTTAGAAATGTAAGAGACTGGACATTAACGACTTTCAGAACATTGTATTACACCTACAGCATCAATGAAGAGCTCTCCTGCTGGTCCACTAAAAATGTTCAATGTCTTTAATAAATTCACTGAAGCAAACTGTTCCCTTGATCACTATGACGCAGTACAATGTAATTGCCTATAATTGTTGGAGGTTATGTACTTACTGTATATAGTGTCTTTACTGCAACTGCAAAAATTGTCAAAAACAAAATTCAGTTTACGTAAGAAAAAATCCATATCTTTCAATGGAATTTTCTTTTCTTTAATAAATCTGATACAATTCAATTGTCTTTTTTTTTTTGCAGCTGTGAGCTTTCATACAGAACCTCACAGGTCTGAGGCATAAATCTCTCTGGATAATTGTTTGCATCAAATCAGTTTTTTTGGCCTTGAAGAGCTTTCTACAATATAGGTTAAAATCCTTATATAATATCAATAAACAAAAAGACTTCTGAAAATGCCTTTTTGTTGTTTTTTTATTAGTCCCCAAAGTATGTTTCACTTTTATGGTTGAACAACTAATTGATCGGTTCAGTATTCAAATAATTGTCTAAAGCTAATATTAGAAAAGGAAGAACACACAGTGCCAAATCTAATCCTTTTTATATGGCAGTGGTGGCTGCAGGCACCAGATGGCTATCTGACACATGAACAAATGCTGCCATAATGGGGTGGGTCTTATTCACCTGTGTGCAGATTGCATAATAACTTCATCTGCCCAAATTAGGATGTTCAGTATACTCTCGTGTGTTCCAAGTTGAGATTTGAATAACTGTCCCAACTGCGTTTCGCAATTTTTTTTTGCACTTTTCTTTTTTTTCTCTCCTTCAGATTGATTGTTTCATGAGATATTTCCCCAAACGAAAGAGGGGTAAAAACAAATCACGACTCAGCCTTAGATGGTGTCGGAATCTGCAAAATTGAACAAAACTGAGAGAACCAGACCCTGGAATAGGGTTTTTTCAGGAGAGGGGCGAAAAGAAACAGAGTTTGCTTGCAACATTTGTTGGGTAAAACCAAGGGCCAATTTCACATGGTTAGTGTTAGAATAATTTCACTTATTCCCTGTTCATAAAGATTCCAATACTTCAGAAGATTGTTGTTCAGCAGACAACGTTATGGTTTATTCATATAGCGTTATTTAAAGATAGATCAATCAATAATGATAACATGTTCTCCTCCTCTCAGATGGTAATGATAGAACAAAGAGACAGAGAAACTTTAGTCTCTCACGTTGCAGCTTAGGTGTTTCTTGCAGAGAGTGGTCTTAAGAAGAGAGAAAGCTGATCAAGATACAACTGTATTTATTGATCACAAACTCCGCCACCCTTTCACCTTTACTCCATGTCAGACTAGGCCTGAAATCCTATCCCTGAGCCAACCTCCAACATCTGTTATGCATTGAACCTTAACTGCAATTCATCTCTTTTGGCTACATTTGAATTCTAAACCCTAAAACATATTCTCATTCAATTGTCTTGATATAAGTTCTCATTCATACATTTTAAAATAATAAACAGATTTCTAAAAGTTAGCAAAGTGCTGTAAATTGTTTGCACGTCTCTAGTTCTGAGTGCTGAGTGAGTTAAGTATATGGAACCAGCTGACTGAGGTCTGGACCTGTATTGATCTTCCCAAACTTCAAATCTGGGACAGATGCTACTCTTTGTTTCTTGTGTGCGTGCGCAAATATAACTGAGGACACAACTTGTAAACAGCTTTATATGATCCCTGCTTGGCTCTACATTTTAAACTGCTGATGCTTGTGAGATTTTTTCAGTAGCTCTATGCACACTTAACAATCTTCATCTACTTAATTTCATTCAATGGACTTTGCGGCGGGAACATATGTTTCTTACACATTGCTTTTTTCCAAAATGCATTGCATATACAGATACACATTATTATTACCAATTTACAATATTTACTCATTTAATCTGAAATGGTATAAACCTATGGTTATAATTGATACAGTTATGCATCTCAAAAGGGTCACGTGGGTTACTTTGTAGGGTTAGAAATGTTTTTCCAATGACTTTTCCATTTTAGTTTATATTTTACCAACTGAGGAAGAATGCACAACTGAGGCAATCTTGCAAAGGTCTGCACAGATCTAACCCATGTCGACTTTTATCTGTCTTTGACTCTCTACTCAGACCATCGTCTGTTTTTCTTCCTCCATTTCACCTCAGAACTTTGCTGACTATTTAAAGAAAAAGGTGGAATCCATAAATCAAGACATTCCCTCTGTATCCTCCTCCCATCCTACACCTCTTCCTAACTCTCCTCCTGCCTTCCTCGACTCTTTTTCTGTTGTCACAGAGAAGGGTGTATCGTTGCTGATTCCCCCTTGTCCCTCTACCCCTTGCACTCTTGATCCCATTCCCTCTTATCTCTAAAAACTTCTTGCTCCTTCTCTAATCCTTACACTCACACATATTTTCAACTGCTCCCTCTACTCTGGTACTATTCCCTCCTCCTTCAAACATGCGTTATACCATTACTCAAAAACATCAAGTTTTACCCTACTGGTCTCTCTAACTATCATTATGTCTCCCTCCTGCCTTATGCCTCTAAACTCCTTAAACGGTTTGTATTTTCTCGCTTGCTTCATTTTCTCACCTCATATTGTCTCCTAGATCCTCTACAATCTGGCTTCTGCACTGCTCACTCCACTGAAACAGCCTTCACTAAAATAACTAAAGACCTCCATGCTGCCAAAGAAAAAGGTCATTTCACTCTACTCATACTGCTTGACCTCTCTGCAACATTTGATACTGTGGACCACCCTCTTCTCCTTCACATGCTCCATACTCTTGGTATCCATACCAAAGCTACAGTATATACTGGATTTTCTCTTACCTCTCCCATTATACTTTCAGTATCTTGTTTGCTAACACCTCATCCTCCTCTATCGATCTCTCTGTGGAGGTACCTGAGGTGTCTGTCCAGGGACTTCTTCTATTTTATCTTTACACAATCTCCCTAGGTGACCTTATCACATCTCTTGGGTTCAAATATCACCTCTATGCTGATGACACACAAATTTGCTTTTCAACTCCTCATCTTACACCTGCTGTACAGACCAAAGTTTCTGAATGTCTCTATGCTATAGCCTCCTGGATGGCCCTCTGTCGACTGAAACTTAACATGTCAAAAACAGAGCTCTTCATACTTCCTCCTAAACCTGGCCCTACTGCCCTCTTCTACATTACTGTTGGAAGCACTATCATACATCCAGTATTACCAGCACACTGCCTAGGTGTCACACTTGACTCCTCCATCACATTCTCTTCTTACATTCTGCTCTTACATATTATTAATATTATTGTAATAATAATAATAATTATTATTATTATATTATTAGCTTTGAGTATAAGCATTAACCTCAGGGAACATAATGTCCGTTCCTGTTTTAAAATTAATTGGGCTTAAATGTGTATTCACTCAACAGAGGTGTGTTTTTGGATCAGACACTGGAATTCTCATATTTCCTACTCCAGTGACCACTCTAGGAAGAACCTACAGTAATACATGTGGTAACGTATAAGGGATTTCCATTTAATTTTGTCACAAACAGATGTACTGTACACTTACAATGTGCAGTATCCATGAAATCAATTTTGAACAAAAACGTATAGCTGCAATGAATGCATGGTCTCACCACCGCTATCCGTTCTAGCATCTCCCTTGGTAGTCTTTGGGATAACAGATTTTTGTGTGGAAAGTGCATAGGTTTTCTTTAGTAAACAGGGACCAAAGGCCCTGGCAAATATCATTTTTGTATTATCTTTGGTGGTGGAAGTGGGTTAAAGAGAGACTCCAGTAATGGTAATCAGATTACTCCCAGGATCAACATCCTTCTCATGTTTACTTATTTGGTATATCCCTGTATACCTTTCCTTTCTAAAAAGATGTCCCACCCTTTTTTGAACAAATCAATTGTATCTGCCATCACAGTCTCCATGGGTAATGAATTTCACATTTTAACTGCCCTTACTGTAAAGAACCCTTTCCTTTGTTGCTGGTGACATCTCCTTTCCTCCAACCTTAAAGGTGTCCTTTGTACTGCCCTTGGTATGAACAGTTCTTTTGAAGGCTCCTTGTATTGTCCTCGCACATATTTGTATATACTGTAGTTACTGTATCATATCCCCTCTTAGACGTCTCTTTCCTAATGTAAACAAATCTAATTTAGCTAGCTGTGTATTAACCCTTTTCCCATATAGAGGTCAAGTGCTCACAGGTGTGCCGTATGTGACACTTACAAACATAAGATAAAATAAAATGCATTAATTATTCCCATCTTATATGAATAGACGTACGGAAAATGCACAAGAGTTTATCCCTAAGCTTTGTTCAGAGTCTCGCATAGGTATTTGAGTAGCAGATATCAATACATCCATATCACCATTACCAATAATAATCAATGGTATTTGTTGTACTGAAGAGTAATCAGCCAATAAAGTGAATTAGCTGGAAGTACGAAGCACAGCAACCACTGTTTTGTTAGTGACCCTCATTACATTGCAGGTTAGCTATCGATGAAACCCCTCAAATTTCCCTTCAAGCCACTTGAAGCAGCTCTTCCCGGCAGTCCAGGATTTTCAGTCACTGCTGGTACATTCCTGCTGTAGGATGTAATGAATACACATACATAAATGTATTGGTGAACACAGCTAATTCTGATGTCCTCACACTTGATTAATGATGCTGAACCATGATAAGAAACAAGAAGAACCAGGAAAAGGGGTAGTTCTTAAACAATGTATCAATAGAATTGACATTATTATGGGGCTAAAGGAGCAGCTCAGTGAGTAAGGGCACTGCCTCTGAAAACAACGACACTAAGCTTGAAGCAGGGGAACCGGGTTTAATTCCCGGTGTTGGCTCCTTGTGACCTTGGGCAAGTCACTTTATCTACCTGTGCCTCAGGCACCAAAGTCATAGATTGTAAGCTCATCTGGGCAGGGACTATGTCTGCACTATGCCTATGTACAATGCTGCTTATTGCATGCTGTAATGTAATTGTCAACGGGTTTGAGTCAGATTCGGAGAAAAGTGCTATATGCAATAAAGTTATTATATGAAATAAAGTTTTTATTCTTCGAGTTATCAATCATTCATAAAGCAAACGTGTTTGATTCTCACGTTAAAATGAGAATCTTTCAAATTCTCCCGCATCCGTTTGATGAAAATGTTATCTGATAGTTGTTGTTCTTCCCCAATATTTCCGTAAAGTATCTATGCCGCCCCACACTGATATCATTAGCTAAATAAAACAAGAAAGGGGGAAACGTCTAGATAAACAATTTGCCTTTATGAACAACAGTTTAAAACAGTCTTATTACAAACAAGATGAGATAATGATCGTAAACAGCCTCCCCAGCGTGTGGTTACATGGAAACACTAAGGACTTATTCTACGATATATACAGATGAAGTCTCCGGTTCCAATCCGCTCTCCAGGGGCGCGCTGTGGGCAGTCCGAGGCTGCCCGCAGGAGAATTTATGCCCCCGCTGCGCGTGTTCACCAACTACTGCTTGTGTAGAGCCCGGTGAAGCGTGCGCATGGTTCTGGGGATGGGTGGGGGGGGGAGGGGTTCCCACGCAGGAGCCTCGAGGAGGGTAAAACGGAACCAGAGATTTCATCTGTAGTCTGAAGTGCACAATCACACAGCGATTGGCCAAAAACTCCCATTGACTTGACTATATAGAATTAGAGAAAGAAATAACGGCAGGGCTGGAGGCAAAAATGTATAATACATCATTTATTGCGGCGTACCAGCCAAAAGACTAAGCGACAGAAAAAGTGGTTCCTTTGGCGCATTTCCTTCCTCTGAGCACTTTTTCAAAGAGAGACCTGTGTTCAATAAAAAGCTCCCTTTATAGCAGCCTCAACGTCTATGCCGGCAAAAATCACCTGCCCCTAATTGATCCGATGGAATATGACCAGGTGGGGGATGACGGGAGCCCACAGGTGAGACCTGTCGACGAACGCAAAGAGCTCCCCACAAAGGGAGCTCATACATCTTAAAATCAATTAACAAAACATGCTTGTTTTTCTTTGGTGTCAGTATCACTGATGTTCTACCGTGCTCAAAACGCCGTTCATTCTGAAAGCCATATAAATCTTGTCATGTCAGACATCTTTAATAACATTGTAGCTAACCCCAGCAGACTAGCAAACCAAGAAAGACACAAATGTTACATCTAAACACCAAAAAGAAACAGGACAAATATATAAAGGAAAAAATATGTAAATAGAAACAATAAGAACATATACAAATATACATAAAAACACACATAAATCCGAGGACACAAATGTAAAAATTAAATAAATTAAATGTGGATCAGGACCATGAAAATGTATATACTGTATATACAGTATATATAATATACTAGATATCATTTACATGTATAACTATGTGACAGATTTATTTACTTAGAAATCATATAAAAAAGCTATTCATATCAAATTCATATCAGGTCAAGACCTCAAAAAGAACAATTCTAATATAATATCCTGTTGGAAAATGCACTATATGAATGACCAAATTGTAAAGAAAATATAAATCTGGGATACCAAATGTATAAACCAAACTGCCAAATAATATATACATTGTATGTTATAACCATAGAGCAAACAAAACATATGCAAACAAAATACATGCAAACATTCTCAGTACGTATATAGCCTCCATGTATAGAGAATATTTAGAACTAAGAGATATTGGGGCCTATGCACTTAAGGTTCATTAAAAAAAATCACCGGGCCATTTAAATCGCCGGTTTTATGAGCGTTGCTATCACGGTATTCAGAAAGCCTTCATTACCTGTCATATCAAAATTCACATGATCTGATGAACGAGCCTCTGAAAAGGCCTCACCCGGCGAGTTGTATCTGCTGCAGAGAGAGCTGCTCTGAGAGAGCCGTCTTTCCCTGTGCAAATATCGCCCGAAATTTATGTGTATACATTTTAATTTTGTAAATAAGTGGCTTATCACCGCTGCTTCGGTGATTTTTTCATGAGCAATTTTTTGGGGGCGATTCAGTCTTTTATCACCCACTTATCACCGCTCACTGAATAGCAGTAGGCATTTTCGGCGATAAGTGCTTGATAAGTGGCTTATGAACGCTTACTGCATAGGCCCCACTGTAGCCAATAGTGAAGATCAGGAACCCACATATAAGCTATAGTATGAAATCCGACCATCACACTGGGAATGCATACATAATGGCCTCATCCAAATATCAATCTGGTCTGGACTGATACCTCCTATGAAATAAAGACATCAATATTTACATTATCAGGAAAAAACAATGTTTTTATCATCAGGAGAAATGTGGTGAATTATCTTTAAATCACACGGATACATTTATAATGTAAACTGCAAAATATTTTTAATGAAACAATTGAAATAACAATTCTATTATTTGAGCAAAATACACTCAACTGTCCAAGTAGAGGTTAATTGAAAAAAAGCATTATACAGTACAGGAAATGGAAATTGAGTATTTATTGACAACTACCGAAATCATGCATCTACATATGTTACAAAAAGCTAAATTAATAGTGACCACTGTGCATACTCCATCCACAAAGCCAATATAAATCTGAGTTTACCCCGTAAAGACCCCACTAATATTAAAACTCATTAAAAATGGCATTAAGAGATGTGGAAAGGTCACTATTATCTAATACTACTGAACTGGTGTATTAAAAAAAAACATACGATTTCACGCTTGCTGCTTTAAAATGGTATCAATCACCTATAGTTATCCTACTAAAGTCTGTGGTCTAGTACTGAAGAAAGGAAACTAAGCGTGAGTTTAATACTTTAATACTCCCTAATACTTTAGACAATCCTATACCCTTTGCCTCAGTTTGTTCAGATCCCAAACACAAATTAAAATAAACTGCTTAAATTACCAGCAAAACAATATCCTGTTCCTTCATGTAACAATGTGCAACTGAAAGGACAATTTAGCAAAGCATAACAGAGGGTATATGTCCCCTGTAGCCTTTTCAATTTTATTTTAGCATGTGCAATAAATGGAGTGGATAATTTGTCACATTTCACTGCAGTTTTGCACTAGCATATAAGGAACGGCAAATATCTTAAAGCAGCCGTCCAAGCTGTCGTTTTTTTATTTGTTTTTTTCCCCCCTTTAATATGTGCATCAATACTATCCACACAATGATAAGTAATTATCTAAGTTGCCGATTAATCCGTTCTCCTGTGATCGATCAACGAAAATTTGGCTCGGGGGTTCATTAAATGGCTGCAAAGAAGTATTCTGCAGTCAGTGGAAGGCATTTGCATATTAATATGACAAAGTTCTGTGGGGAAGATCATGTGACCAGGCAGTCACTAGGTACAATTGGTGCACTGTTAGGGAGAGGGCAGAGCTCAAAAAGGAATGTGCCACAGACTGTTTCAGAAGAGGAAGGGGATGTGACTTTGTAAATGGTTGCTAGAGCAACAAAAAAGGCTTGTTACATTATAATACATTAAACAAGTAATTCAGAGTGGTTTTTAAAAAAAATGGTACGTGTTTTCTTATAGGACAGAACTGATTCATTAATAAAACACACAGGATACCACTTGGATTTCAGCTTTAACTAACATATCTCATTGTTTTCAGTGAAATTATTACGATTTTAGTAGCTGTATTGGAGAAGATTTATGCAGATTGTGGTATCTTTAAAGGATCAGCAGACAGTACAAGTACACATGAGACGAGGCAACTTGTAGGGTTAAAAAAAATACTGTCCTGTATCAATTTTAGAGGAAACAAACACGGAAATGTGTGTTAGGGTCATTTGGACAGTCTATTCTGCACAATACCTTTTAAATATTTTTTTTGTAGTCATTAATTGTATTAATATTTAAAAGAAGTAACATACTGTAACAATAACAAAAACATATCATAAGCAAATTAACCTATATGGAATATACATCAGTCTCAGAGAAAATAACAAACATCTTATGTAACTATATAGGGCCATATTTACTAAGATGTACTAGTCCATAAAACACCTTCGGATGCCACAAGAGACCTTATGGCGCATACCCAATTACCAATTAAATCAATCAAAATTATATCAGAAAAAGAAAACCTTGGTTTCTGTATAAATAATTTAAAAAAATCAAAGTGAGGAAATACTTATACTAGAAACTGATAGACATTACTTAATCTTTCAGTATAATTCCCTACTTCTGCCTCGTCAACACTTTCCAACAGTTTCATTTATTTTGTTTATGTATTTGACCTCTTCTGATAATATATATCCAGTGCCCATTCAGCAGAGAAAGCATTTGTGAAAAATGAAGCACATTTTGAAATCCTCTCCATATTTTTCCTAATGTTTCAGTCAAGTTTAAAATATTTTATTGTTACCGTGTATTCTATCTGACCTTGACATCACAGAACGCAAAGTCCTCTGTTAGACCCACGCAGGATCTCACGTGTGGCCTAGATTAGCTTCTTTTGATTGCATCTATTAGTGCTATTCCATACAGGAACTATTCCTGCCTTAATTATAGCAACTCAGTCTTCTAGATGAGACATTGCAGACCTTAGGGAAAATAAATTCTACATCTGTACACAGCATTTTATTAATTAATCAGAAGTATTTTGGCCTAAAGTGTTTGTTCGACAAAACCGCTCGCTATTAAATTAAATCAACTAATATTATAAGAAATCTGTAGCAAGAAGGAAGACGATTCAAGGATCCTTTGAGTGTATGCTATGCCAAAACAGCATGAACTCCATACATATAACATCCTAAGTCTCTTGTTTCTGATAGTGATACGGATAATATGCGCTTACTTCCGAGCAAATGCCATTTTGAATTCCCTTCAAATTCATGTTGAATTTCGTAAAGATTTAAGCAGTGACATAACTATGAAAAAATAAGTATTTTTTTCCCATACTCTCCATATGCTGAAACATTCTTGCTAAGAGTATATTGATTCTTATTGTGTATTTTAATATATAAACTCAACATTTATAACTTCATTGTACGTAACAAAGAAGATCACAGTTCCCTTAAATACAACATGTGCAAAGTAAGAAGAAGTAGTTTGTTAACTATTAATGGACCAACATACAGTATAGCAATGAACTTTCCAAACCTCACAAGGCCGTTCTACACATACAGCAATTCGTCTAAAAATGGATGACATGTATAGTCACGCTTTGTAGACACCCATGCTCATCTGTTGTGTGTTATGAGCAGGTTTGATTACAGTTGGCTACCATTATATATATTGTATTCTGGGACAAGAGCGTGGGTTTCAATAAATGCACTGAAAATATCTCCCTTTCTCAATTGCCTAAGCTCATTTTTGACAGATAGCTTCTTAAATATAAACTTGCGCCTGTTTGAGTTTATGAGTTTCAAACAGTTTGGAGTTGTTTACATAACAGAGAGCGGATATGTAACTTTGATTTTTGATTGAGTGACGATAATGGTGATAACCCATCACTCTTATTGTCATAAGGATCCCAGACATGCTGGAGTCAGATAAGAGAAAACTTAATAGATTGTAATTAAATCGGAGTATGCATGCAGTACTCTCTCTCCTTTTAAGTCTCTGGGAGATTTACACAGATATGTTGTATGCAATGCACATAGTTAATTAAGTTAGCAACCTAATGCATGCTGTAAGTTACATGGGAGCAACAGTAACAAGAGAAAAGTGGAGCTTCACTCATTAATATTAATTTTAACACAATATATCCAGTCCCTTCAATAGTATAATTTTACTACCGGTAAGATTTATTTTTAGCAATTGGAAAGACCACTTTTATTATCTCACCCAGTGGTTGATGACAATTAGTGCTTTCAATATACAGTTCTGAAAGAGCAGGATCAGCAGGACCAAATTCCCTTCATTACTTACAGTATTGTTTTAGGCTGGTTGTTTTTATATGTTATCTGATATTTTTGCTAAGCGTTTAGGAGTGGATTATGTATCTGTGCTTTTGTAGACATATACGCACAAAAGAGTAAGCACAGCTCAATAATGAAACGATATACAAGCGAGTACCCGCATCATAGGCAGAAAACAAAGGTATCATTTAGCTAAACCCAAGGCATGGAGAAGAGACAGCACATCCAGATCTGTGGACCCCCTGCTTCCCAAAGTACAGACCCCAGTATGTCCCGGTCACTTGGGCCGTGACACGGGAGAATTAAACTTGCAAGAGATACCGGCACCTGATACAAAGGCCCTATATCTCAGGAAGCAGGGGGTCCCCGGATATGAAATTAATGCGGTTCAGCTCCGGAGACCCCCTGCTTCAACACAATGTAATTAAAATAAAATAAAAACACTGTGATCGCCTGTTTGAGCTGTGCAGGGAGAGATTAACGAAGCGGGAGTCCCATTCAGCAGCAGGTACCCTCACTGTGTTAATAGCCTCACTTGACATACAGTATATACCCTTATTATCTAAACACAAAGTGACAACATTTTAGACAACACATTTAAAATCAGTTTTGTGCACCAGATTGTGAAGGGTAATACAGAGCATGTATAATTTGCATAAAGTCATTTTATTCATGAACAATATTGATGTACTATAATGTAATTAATATCTGTACTATTGCAACTTGATTAACCTTTTCAATGATGGATGTCCAACCGCTAAGAAATTAGCATATTTTCCATGACGTACTGTAAGCGATGTGTGCAGAGGTGCATTACATGGAGACCGATTAGGGTGAAATTAAATCTTGGCTTTGTTGCGCCTGTTCCTTTAACTGGGTAAAACATACAAAAAGAAACAAAAGAAAGGCCTACTCCACTTTGGAGAATAACTAAACCTTTACTCCAGCCCTTTCTAACTGCGTGGCTAGCTAAACTGGTTACCACCCCAAACATATATATATATATATATATATATATATAGATTCTATATATATAGATAGATATACAACAGTCCAACAAGAAAGTCTCTTATCTGTTTCTGTTGTTGTACTGTAGCTGTAGGGCAAGGCCTCTCCTGGGTCAGCACCCTTGTGTGCTATGGAAATGTCCATATCCAGGTATAGAGGTCCTGTTACTTTGGCTTGCTGTCAGCATACTGTCCTTCTGTGTGCATCAAGGCATCATCTTTTCCTCAGGTCAGCCCAGTTTTGGCCTAAGGAAAATCTCTGCAGTCCTCCTTCTCCTTATGTCAGCCCAAATGTGAGCTAAGGAATCCCTCTCCTGTTTCCAAGAGGAGGCTTTTCTTAGAGCTCTAATGGGGCCAGGTGGAGTCTAGTTAATTGCCTGTCTGCAATTAATCAGCTCACTGCTGGATTTAGAGGCAGTTTCTCTCAAACAGTGATAAGTCCCTGATACACATACCTACTGTAGTTTGTCAGTAGAGCCTCTGGCGTGCCGGGGCCAGTGCTGTAACAGGTACATCACAAATGGCACTCTAAAGGTTAAATAAGGGAGTCACATTTCAGTTGTGTTACCACTTTTAAGTGAGCCTTTATTAACCCCTTCAATGCAAGAGGGCTCTGCCACTTCCAACTTCGGAGCAATCACGTGATCCCTTCCGGGATCCGGTCACCGGAGCGGAAGATAAGATTCCGCTCCTTCAGTGTAGTGTGAGATCACAGGTCACGATCACAGACAATCCATAAGAAATGAGCAAATGTCGATGATACCGTTTACATCACATGGGCCTCCGCGTGGGGGGCACTTTTAATGATGTACGCAATACATCACTAGAGCACTGAAGGGGTTAAGGAACTAAAAATATCTACGTTTGTGGAGGTACTGTAGTGATAACATCAAAAGCCTATAAATAGCTAACCTAACAAATGTACCATGTCGTACCATGCATGAGTAGAGAAATGCTGTATGCGTATTATTATTTCATGGACTTAAGCAAAGCCCAGCGCTGGGGAGTTCATGGTAAATGTCAGTTTTCACTCCATCTACAGTATATCTTGATCACTGAAGTCAAATCCTGAAATGTGAACGTTTTACCATCAGAAATTGTATTGCTTTGAGCACAAATATGGTATGGGAAAAGCGAGGGGTTGGTACAGAAGCCGGTTAGTGTCTTTCCACATAAATTAAATAGTTTATCTAATTTTTTTTTAATCAATTTCAGTCAAATGTAGTACAGAGAAAGCTCGAGGCCTTTTCACCAAAATGATCCAGGTTGCTCAAAGAATATCTGTAAAATGTCAGGTTTTTGTATAGTAACAGTTTTCATAGATGTAGACTTAAAATTCAGATAATGTGTAATATGCTTTCAATTTTGAGATTGTGAGATTGGCACATTACGAAGGCGAAGATGACGTGATTTCAATTGTATTGTCCTTGCAGCTATAACGTACGTATAATAGTGTGAAAGCACAGTAAAAAGCATCCCTTTTAAAAGAGTGAAGGTCAGAAATGAATTACATGACGCTAATCATCGTTAGAACTGTCGAGGTATACTGTAGTTGAGGGTGATTTTACTAATACAAAGTGGTCACTGGCAAATCCCTATGAAAATGTGTTTTTATGCAGAATATTAAGCCGATTAAAGCAGCAGTTCGCAATCCTTGATGTATGTATGTATATCTTTATTTGTATCGCGCCCACAGTGTTCTCAGCACTTAACAAAGATAATACAGTAAAAGGAATTATAATACAATAGTCACAACAAAGTCAGACAATAGGAAATGAAATCCCTGCACCGGAGAGCTTAGAATCGAAATGGTTTGTTGGGAAATTTACAGAGACAGCAGGTGAGCGAATAAGTGCAGTAGATGGCAGTGCTTGGCAGGAGTCCAGACAATTGGGATGCTTCTTTTAAGAGGTTATTTTTTCAGGTTTGTCTTAAAGGTAGGAAGAGAAGGTGCTTGGCATATACTGGGTGTGAGGGAGTTCAACAGATAAGGGGCAGTGAGGGAAAAGGGTTTACGGCGAGAGAGAGCTGTAGAGATGAAAGGGGTGGAACGGAGACAGTTATGGGTAGAGCGTAGGAGACGAGCAGGGACATAGTGAGAGATCAGAGCTGATACGTAGGAAGGAGCAGATGAGTGGAGAGCCTTAAAGGTAAGGCGGAGAACTTTGTAGGTGATCCAAAATGTGATGGAAAGCCAGGATATGGATTTAAGGAGGAGATGAGCGGATACTGTTTTGGGAGAAAGTGAAATTATAATAGCAGCAGCATTTTTGACATATTGCAAAGGAGCAAGTTGTGAGTCAGGAAGGCCTGTTAGCAGTATGTTGCAATAATCCAGACTGGAGAGAATACGGGCATGCATTAGAGTTTTAGCAGTAACTTGACAGAGGAAAGGCCGGATCTTGGCAATGTTACAGGGAAAGAAGCGACAAATGATGGCCATGAATGTGAATGAAAAAGGAAAGGGAAGAGTCAAATGCCACTCCTAGGCAATATGCTTTTGTGACAGGATAGATACAGTAGATGGAAGAGTAGTACCGGTTAATGTGATGGGGAAGGGGAGTATCAGGCTAGGTTTATGGGGAAATATGAGGAGATCAGTTTTAAAAATAGATCAGCGTTTGTTGATAACCTTTGACAGTAGTTGTCATTGCATCCTACTGTGTACTTGATTTTCCCTGCCACTTTCCCTGCTATTTCACACACCCTCGCAGATGTATGTTCAGCACAAAGTGCATCTTTCCCCAGATAGCAAAAACCTGCCACTGGATCCAAGAGCAAATGCTGGAATTTCAACCACTGTTGACTTCTATTACTCATCTGCACATCATAAAGACATTGAGAACATTATTAATGCGATGGCATACCGTACACCAGGGGTAGCCAAGTCCAGCTCTCAAGGGCACCCAACAGGTCAGGTTTTCAGGACATCCCTGCTTTAACACAGGTGGGGAGTTCATGGTAAATGTCAGTTTTCACTCCATCTATATCTTGATCACTTGGCTCAGTCATTGACTGAGTCGTACCCAACTTCCTTACTTGTTGACTGAGCCATTGATTGAGCCACCTGTGCTGAAGCAGGGATATTCTGAAAATCTGACCTGTTGATAGCAATTCAGGGCTGGAGTTGAGCACCCCGGCCATACACAGAAGGAAGGTATAGTTATAATGGAAACCAACATCTTGCTGGAAATCAGTACAGAAGTAAGGTTACAGTAGCTAGCGTTTTGATTGACCCTCTATTGGCAGGCTGTCATATCTGTATTAAACTCCTCACTGCAATCTAGAAGTACTGTGTAAATAATGCTCATTGATTTTTCTATAGTGCAGAAAAAATACAATCCATCCTTTTCCCAAAAGAATTTGCCTTCTGGCCAACGATGCTCAACGACAGGTACATAAACCAACAGGGACATAAACTAAGGTGGCCAAATTCACAAGAAGTGTCAGTGGTATGAAAGTAGACATTAACACTTCAAATGCAACACTTCAGTCTCTTGCGTTGTCAGGTATTATTGTGTAATGTGTAGAACACAAGGTGGCCAACTCCAGTCGTCAACGGCTACCAACAGGCCAGGTTTTAAAAATATCCCTGCTTGAGCACAGACTGAGCAAAGACTGAGCCACTGATTGAGCCACCTGTGTTGAAGCAGGGAAATCCTGAAAAACTGACCTGCTGGTAGACGTTGAGGACTGGAGTTTGCCACTACTGGTGCAGATGCATCTTAGGCCTGGGACATAGTAAGTGCTTAGGTGCTGCTGCTCGCTCTCGCTTGCTGCCGCTCGCTCTACCAGGAGCTTTTTGCTGTCCTGACAGAGGAGACAGCAAGCGCTTGGGAGGCGGGTACCACTGTGTGTGCGTGTGTCACTTGGTAGCTGTCAGTGTGTGTGTGTCACTTTGAAGTGGTCTGTGTGTTTGTGAATCACTAGGGAACGTGTGTGTGTGTGTGTGTGTGTGTGTGTGTGTGTGTGTGTGTGTG
>WSYH01001987.1:70817-99778 GCA_036426205.1 Ascaphus truei | reverse complement strand
TGAACAGCTTACTCTCGAACCAATCCACGCACAGGAACCCATAAAATAATAAACCATAAAATAATAAACCTTAAAATAATAAACCAAAACAATCCAGGGGTCTTCTATTTGTAATCCATCTTCATCTATATACACACATGATGAACCAATATACAAAGAAATGTTTAAGGGTTATCAAAAACATGCTCTACTAAAAATACCACTTCTCCATATCAGCCACAGTACAATAAAATCATATTTCCTTAAAAAAATCAAATCTCATATTCCAATCAAAAGCATCAAATCAATCAAAAGAATGAATTTACATTGTATACATGATGCATACAATCTATGCACCATGTACACTCTGCCAATGAATGTTAACAATAAAATATTCCAAACAAAATACCATTACATCCAAACAAGTATACTATTTAACCAAGCAAGTCACCATAAATCAATTAGCATTCAATAATCAAATCACAAAACAATTAAAATACCATCCATAACAATTACACAATTTACTATTTCAATCGTTAAACAGAACAAGTTACCATCAGACAAAATATAAGTACCCAAAAGAATACAATATACAAAAGCAAGCCTCACCCTGACCTAAAGTACAGCATACAACACCAAAAATTACATCTATCTAATTCCAAAAAACATCATACACACATTTATGCATAGCAGCATAGCCAAAATCATTTTAAACACAGCAATACAAGCATTTCCTACCAAACCATTTCTTACCCTGTATGTATATATCGATCTAGACATACATACATACATACATACATACATACATACATACATACATACATACATACATACATACATACAGTGGCAAGAAATTATCTTAAACAAAAAAAAAAATTACATGTAAGAAAACAAAAAAACATGTACAAGTTAAAAAATATATATATTTCTTTTGTTGACTTACCATTACTTGACCCACTCACCGACTCCCATTGAACCGCTTACTCTCGAACCAATCCACCCACACGTACCCATAAAATAATAACCATAAAATAATAAACCATAACAATCCAGGGGACTCCATCTTCATCTGTATTCTTCTTTCTTGTATCTTCTTCCGCTCTCTTCCGGGGTCTTCTTCTCTTCTTCGGCCATGCCCTGGTCTTCTTTCTTCTGTAGGAGGTCCTTCCTCCTTGGCGTCTGCCTTCAAAATGAGACGACATAGGCTTTTATAGGCCTATGACGTCACATTGTCGTCATATGGTTCCCACAGCCCTGATTGGGCCGTGAAAACCATGTGATTTTGGGGAAAAAAATTAATTTTGATGACGTCATTTAAAGGCAATGACGCCAGCCAATCAGAATGGCTGTGCTTCAGTTGCCTTTATGATGACGTCATGAAAAGAAAGATGGCCGGCCTCACATGGTACGGTAGCCAATCAGAGCGTGGGAAATACATCCCAACTCTGATTGGCTCTAGTACCATGTGACAGGCTTTCAATGATGTCACAACCGTTCTCCCCAAAGCCTCTGTCACATGGTCTACTAGAGCCAATCAGAGTTGCAGACCCCATTGCTTCCCGAGATACAGGCCCCCTTATGGGGTGCCGGTATCCCTATGCTTTGTTTACATTCCGCAGTCACGTGATCGGGACATTTAAATGCAGAGTGATACTGGCACCTCATTAAGGGGTCTGTAACTCAGGAAGCAGGGGGTCCATGGACCTAAAACCAACGCGGTTCAGCTCCGAAGACCCCCTGCACATGTACACTATGAGTAAAAATTGTTTTTATATATTTTTATTTTGCCGATGTTTTTGCAGAGAGAGTGGCAGATCTCTCTCTGCTGCAAACACATATCGGCAGAAACGGCATATCGCCAGGTTATCGGGAGACATTCTGTTTCGCCACCGGCTAATCAGCGTTTTGCTTTCGCAGTGATTCACCAGGGATTCGGCCCTTATTGCATACTGCGAGGGCAAATCGCCAAAATCATGCCGATAGGGAACACTTGCCTAGAGCACTTTTTCAGTGCTTACTGCATAGAGCCCTTAGACAGGAATTGGGAAAAAAAGGAAGAACAGACAGGCACTGGAGGGGTGTTAAAACAGAGATAAGGAAGGTGAGAATTAGGGATGGGGGAGGGGCTGTATATCCACAGCAGCACAGAGGGGGAAGAGGATGCTGGGGGGGAAGGTACTGCACCGACACACTTTATTCGAGCAAATACCCAGTATGTACCTGGCAGATACCTGGAATGCGCCGCTCCTCACCTCTGACAAGCCCCGTTGCGTTTGCCTTCGTGAGGCCGGCCATCTTGATGTCATCTTAAAGGCTCAGCTATTCTGATTGGCTGGCATCATTGCCTTTAAATGACGTAATCAAAATGAATTTTTCCCACCCAAATCACATGATTTACACGGCCCAATCAGGGCCGTGGGAACCATATGACGAAAATGTGACGTCATAGGCCTATAACAGCCTATGTCGTCTCATTTTGAAGGCAGACGCCGAGGAGGAAGGACTTCTGGAAGAAAAAGAAGACCAGGGCGTGGCCGAAGAAGAGAAGAAGACCCCGGAAGAGAGCGGAAGAAGATACAAGAAAGAAGAATACAGATGAAGATGGATTACAAATAGAAGACCCGTGGATTGTTTTGGTTTATTATTTTAAGGTTTATTATTTTATGGTTTATTATTTTATGGGTTCCTGTGCGTGGATTGGTTCGAGAGTAAGCTGTTCAATGGGAGTCGTTGAGTGGGTCAATTAATGGTAAGTGAACTAAAGAAATGTATAATATTTAACTTGTTCATTTTATTAAAGGTTTTTTACAAGTGTATTTTTTTTTTTTGGTATATCATTTCTTGCCACTGTATGTATGTATGTATGTATGTATGTATGTCTAGATCGATAAATACATACAGGGTAAGAAATGATTTTGTTGAAAAAGCTTGTTTTGCATTATTTAAAATGATTTTGGCTATGCTGCTATGCATAATTGTGTGTGTAATGTGTTTTCGAATTAGATAGATGTAATTTTTGGTCTTGTATGGTGTACTTTAGTCATGGTGAGGCTTGCTTTTGTATATTGTATTTTTTGGTGTACTTATATTTTGTCTGATGGTAACTTGTTCTGTTTAACGATTCCAATAGTTAATTGTGTAATTGGTATGGATGGTATTTTAATTGTTTTGGGATGTGATTAATGAATGCTAATTGATTTATGGTGACTTGCTTGGATTTAATAGTATACTTGTTTGTATTTAATGGTATTTTGTTTTGAATATTGTATTGTTAACATTGTTTTGAAGAGTGTACATGGTGCATAGATTGTATGCATCATGTATACAAATTCACCATTATCGCCCAGCACACAGCACTTCCACTGCAGCAAGGGATTCTGGGAAATGACATGCAAATGAGCACACAGTGCCACCTTTTTCTTCAAAACCATTCAAAATGGTTTCCTATAGGCTTAAGCTTGCTGCATGGTCACAGCTTTGAGCACAGCCAGGGTTAAGATGCATAGCCAGTAAACCCACCCACGGACAGCTGTTTTGACCTTAATGGGTCTCATCAGTGTGGGGTTGGTTATAAGGGTATGCAAGAATGAAGCAAGGAGGATGGGGTTTACCATACTTAGTTAAGTTATGGTGGTTAAAAAAAGTGACAAAAACCCTCCACAGCAAAGCATATATAGATATATAAAATCAAAGCCGAATAGACGATACCGTTCTGTAGATAACGAAATGCTTTTATTTGTGCTAGCTTTCGAGCTACACTGATCTCTTCTTCCGACGATGTTACAATGAATGAAGCCAAAAAAGGGTTTTTACTTTAAAACAGTGCGTATTGGAATGTGATCTGTGATTGAAGCTTATCCCTCCCCCCTGTGCAGTATGCATTTTATGACTAGAGGTGTTAAATGGTCCCTGAATGTAAGTGGGTGTTGCATTACTATAAGTGTGTGTAGATACTATGTGGTCCCTATTGGTGTATAGGGATGGAATTACATTGTGTATTTGTATGTGCAGGAGACAGCTGTGTGTGCATTCATATAGCGCAGTATGTACAGCACCGACAATGTTTATTCGACTAAAAACCGCACGGCTGGATGCGTGGCGGCAGCGTGGAGAAGCGTTGGGAAGCGGCTCGTTCGCGTGACGTCGGTGACGTCACAGTGACGTCGGTGACGTCACAGTGACGTGCGCGCCCGGCTTCCCCGGCTTCCCCGGCTTCCCCGACTCCCCTGAAGGTTTGAAATGAGGTAAGCGGGGGAGCGGGGATGCAGAGGGGCACAGCAGGAGCCGCTAGGGGGTCGGGAAGGTATTTAAATTGCGCGCCGATTGGAGGGGGGGGAAACGGAGGGGACGCGGCTGGATGCGGCTGGCGCACTGACTATTCTCAGCACCAGCCGGAGTAAGTCCTGGTCAACCGGCGGCTTTTGCTTCAATAAACATTGTCGGTACTGTATAGACATGGCGTGTTCACTTGTGTCAGTAAGGACTCATGAAACTTCGGTCTCGGTTTAGGCCACCGCTAAGTGTCCCGATCAGTTGCATAAATTTGTATTCATGCAACCGTCTCTCTTTCGGTGTTCTACGATTTCCTTTTGAGTATGGCCACCTTCAGATCGTTCATCTTGTGGCCAGAGTCAGAGAAATGTTCGCCGACAGGACTGTCTCTTGTTCCACGTGTGATGCTGTGTATATATATTTCAATATTTGTGTGTGTATACCATATGTGTGTGCATGTGTATGTGCGTCTGTGTATATGTGTGTAAGTAAGTTTCTGTGTGTGTGTGTGTATATATATATATATGTGTGAATGTATATATATATGTGTGTGTGTATGTTTCTGTGCGTCTACTGTATGTGTGTATATATGTGCACAAGTGTGCAAGTGTGTATATATATATATATATATATATATATATATATATATATATATATATATATATATAGAGAAACCCTGTCTTCCCATAAGAAAAGGCACAAAAGCAGCAACACTCAGATAAAGCAAAAAGACATGTATTAGCAGTTACAAAACAGCACACTATAAACCCAGAGAGAGAGAGAGAGAGAGAGAGAGAGAGAGAGAGAGAGAGAGAGTTGCATGATGAAGCCATTGTATAAATGAATGGGTGAAGGGTGGGTCTTGGGCAAGGTTGGCTTAACCCCTTAATTACCTTTGTGGTTATTATCCGATACGGTGATTAAGGGGTTAATTGATCGCAGAATATAATTGCTATGTATTGGCTATGTATTTTGTTGGCAACGGAGGACAAGGATGTTGCTGGCGACTGGGGCTTCTTATTGATGAGGTAAGTAGAACTTTATTTATGTTATTATGCTAGTTAATGTGTTTAATAATGGTCAGATAATCTATTATCCATATCTGGATAATAGTTATTTTGCACATTATTGTACTGTATGTGTAGGGGGGGGTGGAGGAATTGATGTTTTTAATGTATAGGTCAGGTTTATTTTTTTAACATACAGGGTTTGTTCCTTTTGGTTCTGCGAGAGACCTCTGGAGACCACCTGCGGTATCTCGGGCTTCTCACGGGTATCAGGCTGTGTGGTCCACGGGGGAGACCTGCGGGGAAGAACCGATAGCCCCACATCTGTGGGGGCACCGCGGACCCATAGTGCCCACCCGTGGGTCCCCAGACCTCCGTGGGAACCACCAGAGGCCCCTCAGACACCTGTGGGTCTGACCCGGGGCTCCCAGACATCAGCGGGCCTACCGTGGGGACCCAATTGTGGCCCACGGTGACCCACGGAGACCATCTGGTGGGCCATGGCACCTGGCAACCCACCATCAAGCCTCCAGACCCTGTGTGAAACATGATACTGGTAACCTGTAGGTCTGTGAGGTGACCGTCAGGCCCACCGGGGACTCACGTGGGCCTGGGGTATGAACCCTGTATGTCAAAGAATAAATCATGTATTTATGGGGTGGCACAGGGGGTGGGTTATGTATTTAATAAATAGAATGATGTTTATTGTGGGGCTGTGTATTGTTTTTATTGTGGGTAGTGGGGGTGGGGGAAGGGGGTATTGGCCCCAAGGGTATGTGGGTAGGCTTCCCTTGTGGGTAGTGGATGAGGGTGGTTAGGCCTCACGGGGTGGGGTGTTAGTGGGGGAGGGTATGTAGGCCTCCCGAGTGGTGGGTTAACCCCTTAATGACTCTAGCAGTTAATAACCGCTCCGGTGATTAAGGGTTAAGGGACATTACATTGTCTGTTTTCATTCTTGTTCATTTTTTGCAGCATCGGAGGGGGCATGGATGGTGATGAAGATGAGGATGTCCTTCATCGTGTCAGCCAGACATGGGTGAGTACTATATGTATTTATTATATTGATTGTTCTTTATGTATTTTAAATGGGCAAATTCACTATTATCATATGTGGATAATAGTAATTTTGCACATTACTGTACTGTATGTGTTATGGGTGGTGTATGTATGTGTGTTGTAATTATTTTGGGGTGCACTGAATTGGTACTGCAGGCCTGTGGGGAACACCCAAGGGCCCCCGCTGGCTTATAGTATCATTGATGTGCATATGTGTATGTTAGGGGGGTATAGGGGTTGTTGCAGATATATATATATATATATATATATATATATATATATATATATATATTTATTTATTTAGTGTGGGGCTGTTGTGTGTTTATTTTTTTAATTGTGGGTAGTGGGGGTGGGGGTGGGTGAAGGGGTATTAGCCCCATTGGTGTTTGTTTAGGGCTTGCGGCTGGGTAGCGGGACAGCTTAACCCCTTCATGACCGTAGCTGTATTAACTGCTAAGATCATGAAGGGGTTAAGTGCACCCGCAACCCCCCCCCCCCGCAAGCCCTAAACAAACATCAAGGGCCAAATACCCCCTTCACCCCCCCCCTCCCGCTACCCACAATAAACCTGGCATGGCTGGTTAACCCCTTCATTGCCTTAGCGGTTAGCCACTAAGGTAATGATGTGGGCTTTAAATGCACTTTTCCTGCCTCGGATGCATGCCGGGGCGCTCCAGTGCTGGTATTAATGGTAACAGCTCCGGAGACCCCCAGCATCAATCCCAGGCAGGAAAAAGGCCGGATTTTTTCTAAGTGCTGATCCGCCGCTCATCCGCAGCCCCTCACCAGCACCTTGCCTACTTTTTGTGGTGTGTCGGATTGCCATGAAAAACGCCATTCTAGAGTGGTGCAATGCTACTTGCCACTACTAGAATTGAGCGTGGTTGAAAAAATGGCTAGTTGTGGCGAAAAGTGCCTTTTTGCTGCGCTGATGGCGGGGAAAAAAAACCGCCAAACACCTTGGCGTTTTTTTTTATTTTCGCCAATGTTTCGCCCCTTACTGAATAGGGGTATGCATTTTTGGCGTGAAACGGGCGAGAAGTGCCTTTCCGCCGCTTACTGCATGACCCCCTATATGTCAAAAAGTTGTTTATTCCCAATGTCAAAATTCTTCTCAGCTGATGATATTTGATAAGAATAAAATGTGCAAGGGTAAAGGAGCATCTTTGGTTCAATGTGTTGTAAAGGATAGCTCTGGCAGATCCAGAGCATCAAATTTAGCAATCAAACATTAAAACAAAGCAGGGGGATACCGGCACCCCATAATGGGGCCTGTAACTCAGGAAGCAGGGGTTCCCCGAGGCTGAAATGAAGGGGTTAAAATAGAGTACCTGGTGTATTGTGGGTAGAGGGGGTGGGTGAAGGTGGTACTTGCCCCATTGTGGGAGGTTATGCCTACCGGAAGGTTGTGTGAGAGGTTAACCCCTTCATTACCTTAGCAGTAGTAACCACTTTGGTAATGAAAGGGTTAATCCCTCCCACTACCCACCTGAGAGGCCTAACAACCACCCCTGGGGCAACTACCCCCTTTACCCACTCCCTTTACCCCAATAAACATTACAATACAAACACCAATACAATACATTACTTTTTAATGGGCAAATGTTCTATTATCTGGATAATAGAACATTTGCCCATTAAAAAATAAAACATAACAAAAACATTACCCTGCCTGTATATAGTAAATTAAAGTTATAGTTACCCCGGAGTATCCTTGAGGTGGTGAGATGACAACTGCGAGTTGCAGCCGCTCTGTGATTATCAAAGCTACTGTACCTGAATAGCCAGATTTTTTTTTAAAATGTGAGTTTGAGCATTTTTCCTGCTCGGTTTGTCTGAGAGAGAGAGCTACCGATCTGGAAGAAGCACTTCGCGAGTGAGTTTGGCATGCTTTCAAAGCTTTCTGAATAGCTTCCTATGCCAACTTGTTCGAGAATTGCTCAAATTGTTCAATGAGTTAGTTATTAAACCTACTAAAATAGGCCGCATAGTGTAGACAATGCTAAATATTTAAGTATTAAGTATTAAATATTTACAGTATAACTGTAAGGCACAACAAATGTACACATACAATAAATTCATTAAAACATGGAGGTGCTACAGAAATGTGAGTACACTATTCTCAGATCCTTTAACACTTTTATTAATCAAGCAAGATTAGTCTACTGAGTTGTTGGCCATGAGGAAACTGTGATCGGGCTGCAGGTCAGGCTCCCTTCAACTGCAGTTTCCTTGTGCCCAAATTATAAATAATAAATGTGGTCCCATCTTCACTGGTGACAGCTTCCACTTGAAATAATCGGTGAAGTTTTGGTGTGTAATGGAAGGAGTGGAGAATGATATGGTAGGAGGTTAAAGAAGGAGGACAAAGTGGTGGCATGGGTGGGTGGCATCCCTGTTTATAAGAGTGGTGATATAACTGTGAAGTAAATGTTTGGCAAGAAAAAGAGCAGAGGTAAAGCAGGACATAATACATTTATAGAAAAGGAAATCAACCGGAGAGTGTGACATCCTACAGATCCATTCATGTTTAGTCAAGGCTTAGGGTTAGAGTGCCGCGAGTGTTGATTTATAGGAGTAGCATACTGATCAAATGAGTTAGCAAGGACAGTGTTGTTAGTTGTTTCAAGGTCTGTGGATGGTGGTAGTAAACAAAGCTTACATTTTAGGACTGAAGGTTAATGGAAAGGAGGTTGTGATAGGCTGAAGGTTGAGTGTGAGGAATGTGAAAGAGGGAAAATTAAATGAAGTGATGGTAAGAGAGTTGGAAAGGAGAGATTGTGACATCTGATAAGGAGCAATTGAAGAACCTATGCAGGGTGTATATCACAATGCCCTTAGACCAAAATAGAGTTATTCAGTCATTTTTGGAAGATGCATGTGATATGGAGAGAAAGCATGTTTGAGATCAATAATGGTGAGTGAAAGGGACTATAAGAATTGGAGAGAGATAGTATGAATGTGACAGTGGATGGAATAGCTCCATGTGGTGGCAGGCAAAGAGATAGGGATAGAAACAAGGAGAGAGAGAGAGGGAGGCAGGAAGAGGCATAGGGATAAAGACAGAGAAAAAAGATAGAGGGAGAGGGATAAAGAGAGAGAAAAAGAGATAGAGCGAGAGAGAAATATACAGTTGGAAGAGAGAATGATGGAGGGGCAGATATGGAATTAGAGATAGGGGAAGAAAAATAGAGGGACAGAGAGAGACAGTGTGAAGGTAGCAGGAAGAGGATCATCTGAGGAGAAGGGCCATGAGGCTGCAAGTTTACCAGTCTCCTAGGCCTCACTTAACATGATGTCCTACTATGCTACCAACTGAGCAGTATCATGTCTTTGTATTAAGTATTGAGGGAGGATCTTGAGCCTATGACTGACATAAATCATGTCTGGTCTTGTCAAACTGCTCAGCTCAATACATTATCGAGTCCCAGTCTATCCTGGCTGCAGTATGGGGTATTTCACAGCCAGCATTCTCTAGATGTCTTTCTCGAGTGCTAATTACCCTGAAAAGTCACACTGGGAACTAAATACACTTTTCTAATAGGAGAACAGCATGTCAAGATATATACAGGGGTTTTTAGATTATAGCTGGCTTACCCAATATGTTGACTGCAATCTATTGCATATATGTCCTTACCGCCACCCAGTGAACAGGAGGAAATCTCCTCCAATAGGAAACTCTCACTCCATAAATGTGCATGTTCTCTGTGATGCCAACATAATAATTTTGAGTGTGTTAATAACTTACAAAGGGGCCTGCTATGTCTTCTATTTACTGCATCATTCATCAGTCTATCAAGACTGTAATACTGGTACACTCCAGGGCAGTTGGATGGTGGGTAAGTAACACCATGTTTGTAAGGATATATGTACAAAAGTGTATGAATGCCCTTACTTAATACATGGCAATTTTGCTTTAAATTATCAGAGAAGTCTCTGCCTTTCATTAACGTGGGAGACTACAGAAATGACCCCTCCACACCCCTCATCATTGGTGCCAACCAAATTCCAACATGTTTTAGAAGAACTTATTCCATAAGAATAATTATTATTACACAATAGGGTGGATTTTAATTTGGTTTTGTGGCTGAATGGATTTTATTTTAATTTCTAGGACCAACATGCAGAAAACTTCAACTATCAAATATCAAAAAAATATATTGAATTCAGATTATACCCCTGTGGTCCTGGAACTATAGCTAGCACCCCAAAAATAAAATCAATAGTTGGTAACCAACAATTTTTAACAATGAATAATATGTAATAAAAACTAGAGATGATAAAGATATTTTTCGCAATCAATAGTACCAACAATATTAAAGTTTATAAGGCATTTATCCAGGGTCTGTTAACAAAACTTTAACGCTTTGAACTTTTGAAGAATAGAGGAAAAACCATTCAGATAGTAACAGGCAGAAATTGAAGTAAAAGAACAGAAATATTATAGAAATAAGAATTATCTAATACCATAATTATGGCTTTAAAGTAAAAATATAATAAGCTCATCTCAACTAAAGAGGATAAGGAAAATATTAATTTCCCGGGAGAAATACTATGTTCTCTGAGATAGGATGGAAACACTGCTGGCCTAGCAATGTAACCATCAGCAGCAACTCATTATTGTTATTATGACTATTAGATAAAGACACTCAGTAACAGAAGAGATTAATGAGATTTTTGCAATGTTTGTATCAAAAGTTCAAGCAAAACTGTCCCAACCTGTCCAAAGTTTTCTACCTTGTTTTTTAAACAGCAAAAATTGCTACTTTGGGACAATTCAAAGTTCGCTTTGATTAAGCAATTCAAAGTTTGCCTATAAATTTGCCTGAAAGTCTATCCAATTTCAGTTTAGTTTGAGAGACGTAGGGGGCTATGCACTAAGCAGTGAGCTTTTGCGGCTGATTGGGAAATGTTTACTCGTCCTTTGTAAAGTGAAGCCAAATGCGGCATTTTGGTCCGGGCGGGCAAAAATATGCCAGATTGCGCAAGCTGATTTTTTTCCCGTGCTATCGTGCTTAAACTTGTAAAGCGTGATAGCTGATAGAAAAAAAAGTGGCCTGTAAGAGCTGCATGGAGATGGTGCGTCTCCATGCTCGACTCTTATAGGCGATCGTGCAGAATCAATATACATTTTAATAATAGGGTACATGTGCAGGGGGTCTCCTGAGCTGAACCGCATTGGTTTCAGCCTTGGGGACTCTCTACTTCTCGAGATACAGGCCGGTATGGGGTGACAGTATCCCCTGTGCTTTTAAAGCTCCCGTGTCACTTAACCAGGGGATTTAAATCCTGCATGGGGAAACTGGCACCCCATAATGGGGCCTTTCTCTCATGAAGTAGGGTGTCCCCGAGGCTGAAATCAATGCAGTTCAGTTCAGGAGACCCCCTGCTCATCTACACTAGCATCACAATTAAAAATAATTAATTACCGAAGCGGATATCTGCTATGGTAATGAAGCGCTTAATATCATTTTTAATAATATTGTGCGGAAGCAGAGCGTCTCCTGAGCTGAACCGCCTTGATTTCAGCCTCAATGATCCCCTGCTTCCCAAGTTACAGGCCCAGATGTGGGGTGCCGGTATCTCCATTATTTACATGTCGTACGTCACGCGACATAGACGCTTTAAAAATGGTGGTGACACTGGCATCCGATGCCCCAAACTAAGGCAATGAAGAGGTTAAGGCACAATAGCATGTTTATTGGGGACAATTGTCCCCAATAAACTTTGCAATACACAACACACCCACCCCCTGTGCCCCCAACAACCCCTATACCCCCTAACATACATAAAAGATTTTTTTTTATGCACAGGAATTATACTATAGGTCAGCGGTGGCCCTTGGGTGTTCCCCGCGGGTGTCCGGGGGCCCCACTGGGGTCCGACGGGTGTTCCCCGGTGTCCTGAGGTCCCCACTTGCCTGCGGTACCAATCATCTGCCACCCCAAAAAAACATACTTTTAAATAAATACACCCCCACCCTACCCCGCCCCCTAACACATACAGTACAATAATGGCCAAAATGACTTTATCCACATATGGATAATAGTGCATTTGCCCATGTAAAATACAAAATTAAGCAGCATAAATAAAGTAAATAAATCTTGCACTCACCCCTGCCAGGTTGCCACAATGAAGACCGTCCTCATCCTCATCACCGTCCATGTCCTCCTTTGCCCAAACAATATAGTACATTAAAAAAACAATCTAATGTCCCCTAACCCCTTAATCACCTTAGTGGTTAGTAACTGCTATAGTAATTAAGGGGTTAACCCACCCTCTGCCACTACCCACCCAGGAGGCCTAACCACCCTCTCCAGGCAACTACCCCCACCCTTCACCCATTCATTGGTACAGTGGGAACATCATGATCATATAATATGGGCATCATTAACCACTATAGCAAGAAATGGGGAAGGAATAAAAAAGCAAGCCCAAATCAAAAACATTACATACCTAAATAAAACACAGCACCTAGCAAAATAAAACACAGCACATAGCAAAATAAAACACATCACATAGCAAATTAAATAGATAATAAATGTCAATAAAACAATTGAATGGCACAGTGGGTACGTCATACCCATATAATATGGGCATCATTTAACACTATGCCAGTCAATGGTCATCCTAAAAAAATAAATCACAAACAAGATCCAATGCAATCAAAACAATGAGAAAATAAAAACAAATAAAGAAGTAAACAGAACTAAATTACCACAAAACAGTTAATCCAATCCAAAATAAATACCACAATTAACAATTAAAACACCAAAACCAAACCATTAATAAATAAATGAAATCTCATAGTAAACACCATTAGACAAAACCTAACTACCAAAAAAAGCCACTATTGCAAAGCAAGCAACCGCCCCCGAAAGAAAATATTTAAAATACCACTTAAAAATGACATCTTACTAAATAAAACAAAAAATTAAATTGACCAAACATTTCTAAACAAAGAAGCAAAATACTTTTAAAATACATAAAAGCAAGCGTTTGCTAAGACAACCATTGCTTGTCCCCTGTATGTATGTATATCTATAAAGAGACATACGTAAATACAGTGGCAATGAATGGGCATAAAAAAATGCAATCACAATTAAAAAATAAAATAAAAACCTGTCAAAGAAAAATAACATACTGTACATTCTATGTTTCTCCTTACCTTTAGATGTCTTCACCCTCTGATTACTGGGGACACCTCAAACTCTCAAACCAATCCACGAACCAAAACAGCAATAGGCCACAGGTAACAAAATCCAAGTCCTTTTCTTCTTTCTTTTTCTTCCTCTGTAATTTGTAATCCAATTTCAGGGTCTTCAGCGGTCTTCTGGGGTCTTCTTTTTCATCTGTATCTTCATTCATCTTCAGCAGGCACACCATTGTAATCCTATTGGAGGAGGAGGTCCTCCCTCCTCGGCTTCTTGCTGTCAAATGAGACTGCATAGGCTTTTATTGGCCTATGACGTCACATTTTTGGCAGATGGTTCACATGGCTCTGATTGGCCAGTGGAAGTATTTCTGGCTTCTTAGTGTTATAGAGTGAGATTCTTGAGCCGTGATCACCTTTGCCAGTCTCATACTGTATTTGTCATCACACCTTTAAACAGCATGTGGAAAGATACCTGTGCATAAAAAGGAGAACTTCTGAGGTACCTGGGAAATATGCTAAGGTGGACATGCAAAGTATATTCAAATTAGTTATATTAGCATATTGTTATGCTTTATCATTATCTATTTGCAGATCATTACACCCCTCACCCAAATGTGACTGTAAATTCTCCCTACTTAACAATTAGATTATAAGCTTCTCAGGGTAGAGACCCTTTTTCCTAATGTTTAATGTTAGGTATGAAGTACTTAATCCTATTATGACAGTCTGTTGCTGCTGTAAATCTCGATGTATATGGATGGTGCTATTTAAATAAATGTATACATATATACATATATGACAAAATATATTGAAGCACTCCACCTACATAAACATACAGTATAATAACGTGATTTTCACGGGAGACCCTTTTTCCTAATGTTTAATGTTAGGTATGAAGTACTTAATCCTATTATGACAGTCTGTTGCTGCTGTAAATCTCGATGTATATGGATGGTGCTATTTAAATAAATGTATACATATATACATATATGACAAAATATATTGAAGCACTCCACCTACATAAACATACAGTATAATAACGTGATTTTCATGGGAGACCAGGCAGTTTACATCTTTTTAATAGGATCATTCACTGAGCAATACAAGGTAGTGAAATAAATTCTAGTTTATTTGCACAAATATGCTTACACACTTTGATACACAAAAACACATTTACTGGGGGACTAGACTCTCTCATAGGTGCAGGGAAATCTTAATAATCCTGGAATCTCCTGGTTCCCAAATCGGTGTGAAGTTATACACGCCACCGCTCCCTTCTATTCTGAGAACTTGGACTCTTGACCATGAGCTAACACCGATCCTCTGGAACCAAAATCGGCATCAAATCCCAACCGTGACCGCTACGTTCTAGAACTTGGTCGCAAAAGTTAGAATCTGGCAGGCTAGTTTTTCTGTCTTGAAATCAAAGCCGGTTACTCTGCTATTCGTGCAAGAGCAACTTTGAAAAGACCGCCGTGGTCTTTGTACTGGGAATCTCCAATCTCATTGGCTCAGGCATTTCTTATAGTATTCTGAGTTTCATTCATCACGTGGGAACTTTCTCAGCAGCCAATCAGAGCTAAGCCGGTATGAAAGCTGGGTCAGATGGAAATATGAAAGTGCCAAGGAACATGCACAAGTTTACCACCTCCATCCCTGGCTATCTCAATACAACCCGCTGTGTCAGGCTCCACTAAGTCTGGCAGAGCAAATGGCAGCCCGGACGACTGCCATTGTTCCCCTTACTTGGGTTCTTGAGCCCTTCCCTGCTACCCAAATGGCTTTCAGACCTTTGGCATCTCTTGTTACTTTGAACTCCGATGTCCAGCAGACTTACAGGGCACCTTTGGGTTAATCCTGACAGTCTGTTTGGGCATCGGTTCCGAACGTCCCAGCACATTAAAGTACACAACAGTACA
Source organism: Ascaphus truei (assembly GCA_036426205.1). NCBI lineage: Eukaryota > Metazoa > Chordata > Amphibia > Anura > Ascaphidae > Ascaphus > Ascaphus truei. The sequence goes on along the minus strand of WSYH01001987.1, from coordinate 84,389 downwards.
TTACAGTATTACAACAGTATTAATAAAATATTGTTTAATACATCCCTATGTCCCGTGGTATGGGGAATAGAATAGAAATATGTACTTTTATTTCTATCAGCCTGTATTCCTCCCACACTACCTCTTGGACTTAGCCTGGACTCTGAGAGTCCCCTCACAACCTTATCTACCATTGGGGCACCTCACAAACACAATACAGGTTCTGGGCTACCTGGACACTAACTGAGGTACCCCCCTTAACCTAGGGATCCCCTCAGTTACAGTGACACTTATTCATCCATGTGCTCCATTCAACTTTCTGGGCTATGCTGAAGCAGGGTACCCCAGCGATGAGTCGCGCTTGTGTTTTAAAGGGGTGATATTGCCAGGAAAATGTGCCTACATGTATCCAGGAATCAGGCATGACTCCCGGGTACATTTTATGGGGAAACAACAACTCCAGAGCTGACTACCTACAGTAGGCACATTCTGACAACAATTCCTCCACAAAATCTCCCTTGAAACTCATCTTCTATCAATCGCTGCTTGCTAAAATGCCCAGAAAGATGAAAACACAAAAAATAATTTATTTGTGTGAAGTACATTTGAAATATACAACGTTACTCGGCGCAAGAGCTAACTCTCATGAACCCTTATATTCAGTTCAGGGTTAACCATAAATGGGCTTAACCTTTATTTGAGAGCCTTGTTACCCAACTGTTACACCTCCCCCCTCAAGATGAAGGCTCCGTTGCAGTCACCTCTTTTGGTGACTCAGCAAGCCTTGAAGTCCTTGAAACTCTCGTGTCACTGGGGATGTCCTGTCGGGAGAGTACATCTGCATTACCATGCTCACTACCCTTCTTCTGCTGTATGTAATGTCAAACTCCTGAAGGGAAAGGCTCTAGCAGAGTAATTTGCAATTTTCCCATGACACCCTCTGTAGCCAACTGAGAGGATTGGGATCAGTTGTTACAGTAAATAACCTGCCATACAAATAGGGCTGCAGTTTCTTCAGTGCCCAAACTATGGCCAGGCATTCCTTCTCAATAGTGGTATAGTCACTTCTCTGGGCAGCAACTTCCTGCTTAGGTCAACAATGGGGTATTCGTCCCCCTCCCCGCCCACCTGGCTGAATACAGCACCGATACCATAGTTGGAGGCATCGGTCTGCACAAGGAAATGCTTTGAGTAATCAGGTGCTGCCAGAATGAGAGCCCTAGCCAGTGCTGTCTTTAATGCCTGGAACAATTCCTCACAGGCAGGAGACCAGTATACAGAACCGAGAGTCGTTTCTGGGTCAAGTCAGTCAGGGGTTTAGCAATTGCACTATACTGTTGGACAAACTTCCTATAGTAGCCAGCGGTGCCTAAGGACGGCATGACCCGCTTCTTAGTCCTGGGTACTGGCCACTGAATGATGGCTTCTACCTTAGCTGGCTCCTGCCTCATGTGCCCTGCACCCACTCTGTGTCCTAATTACAACACTTCTACCATACCCACTAGACAGTTGGTAGGTTTAAGTGTCAGCCCTGTTTCCCTGATCCTTTTCAGCACAGCTGCTACATGAACTAAGTGTGTGTCCCATGAATTACTGAACACAGCTATGTCATCCAGGTATGCCTTTGCAAAACTCTGCATCCCTTCCAGAACCCTATTGACCAGGCGTTGGAAGTTAGCTGGGGTATTCTTCATCCCGAGTGGCATAAAACTCATATAAGCCACTCGGAGTGATGAAAGCTGACATCTCCTGTGCCTACTGGGTCAGGGTGATTTGCTAATAACCTTTGGACAAATCCATAGTGGTCAGATACTTTGCACCCGCAAGCTCATATAAGAGCTCATCCATTCGGGGCATGGGCTAAGCATCTGACATTGTCTGAGCATTGAGCTGCTGGTAGTTCACACAGAACTGTGTGGTTCTGTCCTTCTTGGTCACGAGAACTACTGGACAAGCCAATGAGCTTTTAGACTTGACATCTACCCCTAGGACGAGCATCTCTAATACTTCCCTCTATACTCCCCTTCACCTCTTCTGATACCCGATAGGTATGTTTATGCAGAGGTCTCTGATCCCCAATGGGGACTGGGTGACCAGTAATATGTGTCCTGCCCAGCTTATCTGTGAACAGAACCCTATGCTGCTCAAGCATAGCCCTTGCCTGCACCCGCTATGGCGCACTGAGCTGAGACCCTATATATACCTGCTCCACTGTGCCCCCCTGCCTTGCTTCCCCTAGGAGGTCGGGCAGAGCTTGGCTCACCGGTTCCCCCATCGGTGAGCTACAGATAGCCATCACTGATGCCACACTCTGAAAATACTCCTTTAGCATATTAATATGGTGTGTCCTATGTCTCCCTATCTCTCCATCTAACTGCACAACATAGTTGCACTCATTTATCCGCCTGAGTACCGTATACGGATGATCAGGCAGCCATCAGTTTGTTCTGCCGAATGGGCTTCAGAACAAGCAATTGCTTCCCAGGGATAAACTCTCTGCTATGGGCATGTTGGTCATACCAACTGAGATCTACTACATACTTCAGCACAGAAGCATCAGTATTAGTAGTCTTACTTTCCCATCCCTCACAGAATAGGTCAAGCGGTCCCCGTACCCTGCGACCATATAGAATCTCGAAGGGAGAGAAGCCAGTGGACTCTTGCGGTACCTCTCGGTATGCAAACAGCAAGTGCTGCAGATGAGTCTCCCAGTTTTTCCCTTGTGCATGTTTTAAGCCGAGTAATGGCCGAATAACAGCCACTGTATCTGTACTTTATTAATGCAGGCTGGCTAATATTTGATTTTAAAATGGGCAAAAGCACTATTATCCATATGTGGATAATAGTAATTTTGCCCATTACTGTACTGTATGTGTTTGGGGGGTGTATTTAGTTAGAAATATTGTTGTTGGGGTAGAGGAGGTGGGTAGTAGGGTTGTTTTGTTAATTTTTGTTTCTTGAGGGTGGATGGGTGTTTAGGCCTTTCAGGGGTAGCGGATCTGGTTAACCCCTTCATTAACATAGCTGTTCCCACCGCTATGGTAGTGAAGGGGTTAACTCCTCCCTCAACCTTCCAGACAGCCTAACCACTCACCCTGGAACTACTACCCTCTTCATTCACCCCTCTGCCCCAAGAAACAGACTATTGAGGTATAACCCCATCATTGCCTTAGCGGCTAGCCATTTAGGTAATGAAGCTGTTTAGTATTCATTTTAATTCTAGTGTAGATGAGCTGGGGGTCTCCGGAGCATAACCGTGTTTTTTTAAGATCCGGGAATCCCCTGCTTCCCGAGAAACAGGCCCCGTAAGGGGGTACCAGTATCTCCTATGCATTTTATTCCAACGGTCACGTGATGCGAGACATTTAAATGCATAAGAGATACCGACACCCTATAACGGGGCCTCTATTTCAGGAAGCAGGGGGTTCCCAGACCTGAAATCAATGCAATGCAATCAATCGGTTCTGCTCTGGAGACCCCCTGCTCATCTACACTAGTATTACAATTTATATTAAAATATTTCAATCGCAGGGGAGATATGTGCAGAGAGAGGCAGCTCTCTCTGTGCACTCTCTCTGCAGCTGAAAGAAATAGCTGGGTAAACCCTTTTGAGAGAGGTGATCATCACGTCGCCGGCTGCACTCCTGTTTTGGGAATTTTGCTATCACAGGTAATCGAGGCTTTCTGAATACCGTAATAGCAACGCTCAAAAAACAGGTGGTGTAAACGGCCCGGCGCCATAGCGGCGCAACTCTGATAACCGCGGACAGATGCATTTTGTTTTTTTTTGTCCGGAGTGTATTGCGGTATTTTAGCGCTCGTAATATTAGCATTTTATTATCGCTGTCTGCAATAGTGCAATACCGTCTAAAAACTCAGGGGGCCATTCGCGAGTTGTTGACTTCGAAGTCTAATACTTTAGCAGTTCAACCTACGTCAGTACACAGTCTGCGTGTGCGCGCGCAGTAATTGTAAATTTGCATATTTATACATGCATGTGCAGTGCTGTATGTCTCATTTGAAAATTGTTGAAACGCATAGGCGTGTACAGTACTGTAACAGTATCATATTTCGGCATATACAGTGCTCTCCCCTCGCTTGCCCCCGCACACACACAGGATAATTTACTGCACTGCAGGGTATTTCAACTTCTTATCTTCTCTACAGTGCAGTACACCTCTCCCACACCATTCTTTTGAATGTGTGTCTTTCTGGTTTCAATCACATTCCTGCTTGCTTGCGAAGTTCAAGAGTGATTTTTTATTTTCTCCACAAGCCTGCCTAAACCATCTTGATAGTACGATATTCAATCTGTGCTGTAGCTTTTGTCTGCGACACTGTGCGTTTGACTGCACATGGTTGATTTGTGTGATTTTTATGTACTGTATTTGGGGGTGTAGGGATCAAATTATTATGATAACCTGCCTTTTGAAAATATGCCATTTCTTTGAACTGTGGTACAACTAATCCTTCATGCAGCTGTACCCTGTACCCCCCTCCCCCACGCACACACACAAGGCTCGCTCAAGGATTTGAAACTCTTATCGACAGACACCTCTCCAGAGCCATTGTGTTTCTAAAGCTTGCCATTGTGTTTTTAATCCGTCCCTAGCCGAGCATCACCTCTCTGTGCCTGCGTGTAATCCTCTTTGGGATGGGAGCTCCAGTACATAGCTGATGATTACTGCACATGCGTCTGTAAGTTCACCACTGCATGCTTGCGAAGTTCAAGAGTGAGTGACCAAAATAAAAAATATATTTTTTTTTCTCCTCATTTTTATTTTTAATTTCTCCACAAGCCTGCCTAAACCATCTTGATATTACGATATTCAATCTGTGCTGTAGCTTTTGACTGTGACACTGTGCGTTTGACTGCACATGGTTGATTTGTGTGCTTTTTATGTACTGTATTTGAGGGTGTAGGGATCAAATTATTATGGTGACCTGCCTTTTGAAAATATGCCATTTCTTTGAACTGCAGTACAACTAATCCTTCATGCAGCTGTACCCTGTACCCCCCTCCCCCACGCACACACACAAGGCTTGCTCAAGGATTTGAAACTCTTATCGACAGACACCTCTCCAGAGCCATTCCGTTTGTAAAGCTTGCCATTGTGTTTTTAATCCGTCCATAGCCGAGCATCACCTCTCTGCGCCTGTGTGCCTAATTTTCCTATTGTTGTTTTAGAGTCACCTCTCTGTAATCCTCTTTGGGAAGGGAGCCAGCTGATGATTACTGCACATGACTCACCCATCCACCTCCCAACCCTTTGAGGCTTTGTTTACGGTAACGCTTTTGAAAATCCCTTCTCGAATTTGATTTGTAAATCTGATTTGCACAGCACTGTGAAATTGAGAGTTAAAAAAACCATTACCTGATTCATGTTGTTGATGCAGTAAATTACCACTTTTTGTCATTCTTTCTTTTTCTGTGGTGTAGGTGTGTGTGGGGGGGTTATCAATGATTATGATTATCATGAATGTAAAGAAATATTTCTTTTATTTTATCAGGAACAAAAAACAAATATAAAATAATCATGAATAATACAAAATGCAGTCTTTATTCAGTTCTTCTGTCAGATGGAAATTGAGGGCCGGTGGATAATCATGAATAATGCACATTGATAATAATATTAATTAATAATATATAATATATAATAATATATATATATAGTAATATAATGTTTTCCGTCTTTATCTTCTTCCTCATTCCGTGTACAGTACAGTAGTTCATTGAGAGAGGAGAGGTTTTGTGTACATCATGACTGCAGTTTAGATACTGTACACTTAACTTTACAAACAGTTCACAAACTTTACACGATACCCCCCTCTCCCCTTGTCCATCCTTTTTTTCTGAAAAGACAAGAAAACAAAAAAATAGTGCAGTTATGTGCATACAGTATTATGGCATTGTGTGCTGTATAGTACTGTCAAACTAGTCTATACTGGAACTACTGTATACTGTGACTACTGTTAAATACTTTGTAACCAGATGGCTGGTGCTGCTCTCTCTGGAAAGAAAAAAATTGAGCAGTTAGGTGCATACTGTATTATGGCATTGTGTACTGTACTGCACCGACACACTTTATTCGAGCAAATACCCAGTATGTACCTGGCAGATACCTGGAATGCGCCGCTCCTCACCTCTGACAAGCCCCGTTGCGTTTGCCTTCCCAGCCTGGGTTCATGCCTGGCTGACGGGCGGCTGATCTGTTAAATGATAATGATTAGGATTTAATAGGCTGCAATGCTTCGCGTGTCTACCAGATGGCATAAATTCATGAATTGTAATGCAGTATATATATATATACTGTGCAGTATTGCAGCCAGCGGGAATAAAATGCTTCAATCCCTGCATGGAAAATACCTCAATGCACTCGGGCAGAAAATAGTCACAAACCTCAATACACCCGGGTATACCCGAATTCGTGGGACTAGCCGAGCTCGAATAAAGTGTGTCGCCAGTGTATAGCTACACCATATTGGACTACAGTATGCAGTTAGTACTGACAAACTAGTCTATTCTGAAACTACTGTATACTCTGACTACTGTTAAATACTTTGTAACCAGATGGCTGGTGCTGCTCTCTCTGGAAAGAAAAAAATTGAGCTGTTAGGTGCATACTGTATTATGGCATTGTGTACTGTATAGCTATTCCATATTGGACTACAGTATGCAGTTTGTACTGTCAAACTGATCTATACTGGAACTACTGTATACTCTGACTACAAGGAAAGAAAAAATCTGTGCCATACTTACCTGTATCATACTGTAATTACAATACTACAGTACAGTACTTTACCATACTACCTTCCTGATGCTTGCCCATTACGCACGATCACAATGGGCAACACAGTCGCAATATAGTCAATATATTTATTGCATCATTCCACGGTGAGTACATCGTTCCAAAAATTCAGTATGCCTTGCGCCAACTCATCCTTTTTGGAGGGTTTCACGACTTTTCGGATATGGTCCTTCAGCTGATGTCAGACCAGTTCAATAGGATTGAAGTCTGGCGATCTGTCATTGGAGGGGGAAAAAAAGGACAATTAGTTTAAGAGATACAGTACACAGTAAAAACAGTGGGAAAAAATGAGACACAGTTACCGCACTTACTCCGCTGGCGTCTTCACCCAGTTGATACCGTGCTCAAGGTATGCGCTGTTGACGTGGTGTGCTTCGGATCGATGTCCTGGTAGAAATGGTGACCATCCGGGAACTCACGTGTGATGTATTCCACAATCTCAGGCACAATTTTCTCTTGGAAGAAAGCTTTATTCATGATTCCTATAACAAGAAAAGAAAAGTGCTCAAAAAACTGCACACTAGTACAGTACAGTGCGTAAGGCAAAAGCGTGTGACATACATTTTACTGTACCTTCAAAGATGACGATACATCCTGGTCCACGCCTAGAGATGGCACCCCACACATGCATCTTCACTGGGTGTTTTGGACGTGGCTTCATAGATATGCGACCTTTTTTGTGGAATGCAAACGTGGCAAATCTCTCCAGCGAAACAGTAGACTCGTCAGTGAAGATGCAATCCTGGAAAGTTTCTCCATTGTCGATCCATGCCTGGGCCTGGACCACTCTCTTGATTTTGTTAACATCCCTTATCATAGGGTACGCTCTGTAATGACAAGGAATAAATAATTTTAGAGGTACAGTACAGTTTCTTAAACAACACTTTTACCTCCTGTACTGTCCAGTACTAACCTCACACGTCCATATTTCCATCCAATTCTGCGTCTCATCTTCTTTATGCTGGTGTCGGATACAGTGAGATTGTGATTTTGCTGCAGAGTGTATTTGACCCTTAATGCACTCTTCTCATCATTCTCTTCACTTATTTTGTCGACCAGAAGAGTTGTCTCCCTACAATGTACAGAAAAACAACAATCCAGCAATAAGGATATAGGGCCTCATGCAGTAAGCGACGAAAATATGAAATCGGCAAGCTTACCGATTAGCCATGTTATTGGCGATTTTCCCTCTCCGTATGCAGTAAGTGCCGAATCCCTTCAGAATCCAGCCGAAAACCATTCCGCCCACTCTCACGATGATTTGCCGATCACACACAGGTGTATCGGCGTGCATGGCGGGCGCCAATCAAAATTCTTGCTGAATCAGGCGAAGCAAGCATGTATTGGATAGCGCACCATATTTAAAGGCAACGTGTACTGTTAATCATTCTCTGTGTTGTTGTGAGTGAGAGACACACAGAGCTGGGCGATTTAATATTTGCATATTGACTGAGAGACTTGTTGTGTATTGTGAGAGCTTTGTCCTTTGTTGTTTTGTTTACATCTTTGTCTTGTTTTGTATGTGGAAGTGTTTCGTGTGATTGGCTGTACATTTGTTTTTTGTTTTTGTGAGTGCTATAAGTATGCCCGCAAAGCGTGGGAAGAGTGATGCTGGTGTGAGTGGTAGTGCTACTCGTGCGAGTACGCGTCGGAGTGAACGTACTGTTCAGGGGAGTGATGTTTCTAGGAGTGCGAGTGCTGTTGCTGGGAGTGTGAGTGCTGTTGCTGGGAGTGTGAGTGCTGTTGCTGGGAGTGTGAGTGCTGTTGCTGGGAGTGCGAGTGCTGCTGGTGGCTCAGTTGCTGATGGGGTGTCTGGTGGTGGCGTGCTTGCTGGTGGCCAGCTTTTGGAGTCTCTTCCATTGGAACAAGGAGAGTCCAGTCAGCAGCAGGCAAGCTCTGAGCCTAAACGTGCTCGGAAGAAACGTGTGGAGCATCCACGTAATCTTCGCTTCAATGACAAGGAAAATACAGCTCTTGTCACTGGGATTCTGGAGCACTATGACAGTCTGTATGGACATTTAGTATGCAAGTGTACCTTTCCATTCATTCTTCAAATACATGTGATCCTAGGTCATGTGAGTTTTGTTAATATGCAAATATGGGTCCATAATATCTATCAATGTTAATTATTGTTGAAACACATCTTTTTATCATGCGTTACAACGACAAGAAAACTCAGGTGTTCAATTTACGCTAACTACATACAATATTAATGCAAGCTTCCTTACATGTATAGGTTTAGAAGTGAATGCTCATGTGCTTCACATATTACACCTAAACCAGCATGTTTGCTATCTCTTGGAACAGCTAGCAGTGTAGGAAACTGGTGGTTGTATTATTATGAATTAACGTCATATATTTTGTATGTATTTCTAGTGCGGACAAGTTCATCAAGCAAAAAAGAAATGTGGGACAAAATAATAATTGGTGTGAATGCATGTGGGAATCGGGTCAGGGACAAGATGAATTGTCGCAAGAGATTTGATGATATTAGGGCTAAATTAAAAAAGAAAATACAAGACCAACCCACTGGAGGTGGGCCGCCAGCACAACGTCTCATCTTAACTCCATTGGAGGAGCTGCTTCGTGAAAAATTACTTCCCGTCGTCGTGGAGGGTTTGCCCGGTGACAGGGACATCGGAATTTATTCCTCACAATTTCCAGCAGGTGAGAAATGTTACTGTACTAGGCGTGTCGTTGCTTACAGTTATTTTACACATTTCCGCTGCTATTTGTACTTTCTTCCCAATATAAGCATACCTACATCTATATATGTATATATGTCTAGGGTGGGTATTGGGCAAGGGTGGCTTAACCCCTTAATTACCTTTGCAGTTATTATCCGATACGGTGATTACAGGGTTAATTGATCGCAGAATGTAATTGCTATGTATTGGCTATGTTTTTTGTTGGCAACGGAGGACAAGGATGTTGCTGGCGATGGGGGCTTCTTATTGATGAGGTAAGTAGAACTTTATTTATGTTATTATGCTAGTTAATGTATTTAATAATGTCAGGTAATCTATTATCCATATCTGGATAATAGTTATTTTGCACATTATTGTACTGTATGTGTGGGGGGGGAGGGGAGGAATTGATGTATTTAAAGTATAGGTCAGGTTTATTTTTTTAACATACAGGGTTTGTTCCTTTTGGTTCTGCGAGAGACCTCTGGAGACCACCTGCGGTATCCTCGGGCTTCTCATGGGTATCAGGCTGCGTGGTCCACGGGGGACACCTGTGGGGAAGAACCGGTGGCCCCACATCTGTGGGGGCACCGCGGACCCGTAGTGTGCGGGGAAGAACCGGTGGCCCCACATCTGCGGGGGCACCGCAGACCCATAGTGCCCACCTGTGGACAGACCCCCGTGGGAACCACCCGAGGCCCCTCAGACACCTGTGGGTCTGACCCGGGGCTCCCAGACATCCGCAGGCCTACCGTGGGAACCCAATTGTGGCCCACGGTGACCCGCGGAGACCACCTGGTGGGCCATGGTGCCTGGTGGGACCCACCAACAGGCCTCCAGAACCTGTATGAAACAAGTTGCTGGTAACCTGTAGGTCTGTGAGGTGACCCGTCAGGCCCACCGGGGACTCATGTGGGCCTGGGGTATGAACCCTGTATGTCAAAGAATAAATCATGTATTTATGGGGGGGTGCTACACGTAAAGAAAAACCCGCACAGCTTTAGTTTTAATGAACCATGGTGAGGTGCTGACTGGGTGGGGACGTAAATGTACACAGAAGAAAAGGAACCCAGTCTTCAAGCACTCTGTCACAACTAAATGTGTAATTGTAAGGTTAAAATACTTTATTAATTAACAGTGAATAAAAAAAGGGGGGTTAAAATACAATAAATAGTAAGTCAACAGCACGTGACTGTATCATTTGTAACCCAGCTATGGCTAGGTGGGTAGATGTACATATGGAGATCCCTAATAGATATTCGGGGTCTAGTACTATATTAATAGCTGCCTAAAGATATAGGTGAAGGGGCCGTTATTAACCTACTAGAAAAAGTGTCTCAATGTTAATGTATCAGGGCGTATATTGTAACGCGCTGTATAGGCAAACTTTATATAGTGTGTACATTAACACACTCTAGCATGATATGCGGTATGTCAAACCAGTAGAGTGACTCCCCGTGTATAGGTATGGTGTTTAGGCTAACCAAAAAAACTCAGTTACGCTGTCAGGACAGAGTATCAATTTTATATGGGTGACCCCAGAGTGATATACTGGCCAGGTCTATGATAGTGACCTATACAGCCCTCACTTAAGGAAATACGGGCAGACAGGTATAGTATAGATACTGAGAGGTTTGGCGTGAGACTGTTGGCATAAGTAAGGCACTAGATAGAGCCACTGTAATAACTTTACTGCAGATGGTGTATGGTAGATAGTCTGTAAGCACCATGCGCAGATAATGTGAGAACGTATTGAAGTGATTCTAAAGGCGGCATATAAATGCAACGCTTGTACTAGTAGGGACACACATTCACTCCTGTCGGAGACTGTGTCCTCGTGATCTATCTATGGCAGCTGTTGCAAACGGTTCTTTTACCACAGGTAAGTGCGGTGTGTGTGGTTGATGCAGTCCCCCAGCACACGCAAATAATTCACCCTTAATTCACGGGATGAGAGGGTGCGCAAGTCGGTGTAGCATAGCATAACCACCACAGCGTTACGGGGGTTAAGACACTCCTGCAGCCCGTAGTCTGAGTGTATACTCTAGAGCAATAGTCAAATCCAGACAATAATAGAAGCTGGGATAAGTAAACTCACGGCTCAGATCACTGAGATACTGCTAAGGAAACAGCCAAAATATGCTGTGTGTGCACTAAAAATGCCGATACTCACAGCTGATTAGCATATGTTGTCAGTGGGAGGTAAGTATATTGAGGCTAGGTCGCGTAGACCCGTAATCCACCCCACCCCCACTCAGTAGACAGCGTGTTAACACCATATGACAGGCAGACAGAAAATAGGTCTAACTTCTAACCGCATTGCCCCCTATATCAGCGCTGATCATAGGTATATCAGCGCTGATATGCTCGAGGGCATTCCTAGCTAGTAAGTGGGCTGGTAGATGGCCCCTCGGGGCATGAGGATCCCGCAGTGAGATAATACATGCACGATCCAAATAACAATAAACACCGGGGGTAGCTGTTTGTTCAATAGCGTGGAGCAATATCCATACAAGGCTATATTCAAAATGAAAAGCTTCCCGCGTGTGCAGGAGGTAGGTGGCCCATGGGGGGGCACAGGGGGTGGGTTATGTATTTAATAAATCGAATAATGTTTATTGTGGGCCTGTGTATTGTTTTTATTGTGGGTACTGGGGGTGGCGGAATTGGGTATTGGCCCCAAGGGTATGTGGGTAGGCCACCCTGCTGGGTATTGAGTGAGAGTGGTTAGGCCTCACGGGGTGGGGGGTTAGTGGGGGAGGGTTTGTAGGCCTCCCGAGTGGTGGGTGAGGGTGGATTAACCCCTTAATGACTGTAGCGGTTAATAACTGCTATGGTGATTAAGAGGTTAGGGGACATTACATTGGCTGTTTTCATTCTTGTTCATGTTTTGCAGCATCGGAGGGGGCATGGACGGTGATGAAGATGAGGATGGCCTTCATCGTGTCAGCTGGACAAGGGTGAATACTATATGTATTTATTATATTGAATGTTCTTTATGTATTTTAAATGGGCAAATTCACTATATGTGGATGTTACGCCGGTGCTGCCCGCAGACCAGACCCGTTCCTTTCACTGACAGCGCGCGCCGGAGCAACATGGCGGCCGCGTGAGGTACTGCAGGAAACCGGGGACGCCGAGGGCGACGGGGAGCCCCCAGAACCGACGGAGGTGAGTAGCGCTGGCGAGGGGTGCGCGCCACGGCAGCGGGAGGGAATCTATCAGCAGAGGAACCAGGGCGCGGGCGCCGCGATCCCTGATTCCTCACAGTACCCCCCCCTTCAGGATCAGCCTCAGGACGATCCTTCCATGGTTTTGATGGAAACTTCTTACGAAAGCGTTTGAGGAGTCCTGGAGCATGAATATCTTTGCAGAGGAACCAGGGCGCGGGCGCCGCGATCCCTGATTCCTCACAGTACCCCCCCCTTCAGGATCAGCCTCAGGACGATCCTTCCATGGTTTTGATGGAAACTTCTTACGAAAGCGTTTGAGGAGTCCTGGAGCATGAATATCTTTCAGGGGTACCCATGACCTCAGCCGGGGTGAGAGGTCGATTATCAATCCCGACCAAGGCAACGGGAGAGTCCTTCCTGGAAAGCGGAATTTGATTTTGCTCAGAAAAGGTTTGATCTATGAAATTCCCTCCTGCGCCGGAATCGATAAATGCAGCTGTGGAGGTGCGGAAAGTCGGTCCTGAAAGAGAGACGGGAATAGTCAATCTTTTGGGAAGTTCCCTTCTGGGAGGGGGTCAAGGAGATTCAGTACCCAGAGAGCGCCCCTTCGTACTCACTGGGCTTAGTCGTTTCCCGGAGATGGAGGATGATTACGGGTACGCTGCTCAGAAGCTCCGCAATGATGGCACGATTCCCCAGTAGAGCGAAGTTGTCGTGACGGTACCCGCGGTTGCTGAACTCCAAGTTGCATCGGCTCTGGAGCCTCCAGCGCCGGTAACGGGGATACGACGGATCTCTGGTTAGTAGAGAACCTGGAAAAGGAAGCACGGAAAGGCGTAGCCCGGGGAAGCTGACGCTGAGCGCGGCGTACCTGAATGCGCTGATCCATACGAGTAGCCAGGTTGATGAGATCCTCCAGTAACT
>WSYH01001987.1:0-54065 GCA_036426205.1 Ascaphus truei | reverse complement strand
GTAGGTGATGGGTGTGTGTGAGTTGTGTAGTGAGAGGCAGTGAGTGTGGTGTGTGTGTGCGTGTGTGGTGGATGTGTGTGTGGTGGTAGGATGTGTGTGTGCTGCCTGGCGCGGCGGGGTAGGAGGAGAAGGAGAAGGTGGGGGGGAGAGGGAGGGGGCCGGGGGAGGCTGTCGGGGGGGGGCCTCGCGGGGGGGGGGGAGAGGGGTGCCCCCCCCCTCCCTGACTTTTGCCCCCCCCCTTCCACTCCATGCCCCCTGCCCTTCCACGCCCGGGCAACGCCGGGTATATCAGCTACACTGGCGACACACTTTATTCGAGCTTGGCTAGTCCCACGAATTCGGGTATACCCGGGTGTATTGAGGTTTGTGACTGTTTTCTGCCCGAGTGCATTGAGGTATTTTCCAGGCAGGGATTGAAGCATTTTATTCCCGCTGGCTGCAATACTGCACAGTATATATATATATATACTGCATTACAATTCATGAATTTATGCCATCTGGTAGACACGCGAAGCATTGCAGCCTATTAAATCCTAATCATTATCATTTAACAGATCAGCCGCCCATCAGCCAGGCATCAGCCAGGCATGAACCCAGGCTGGGAAGGCAAATGCAACGGGGCTTGTCAGAGGTGAGGAGTGGCGCATTCCAGGTATCTGCCAGGTACATACCGGGTATTTGCTCGAATAAAGTGTGTCGGTGCAGTAGTATATATATATATGTGTATATATACACACAGACATTATTAATTTAGTAAGAATTGCCTTATTCACTCAGATTTTCTTCTTAGCACCTTTGCTGACAGTGTCTCACAATACTTTTCATGCATTTTTGCCCACTCTTGTTGTGTTTAATATGGCCACTGTGCAGTCTCACTTGTTTCACAAATGTTTTATTTCTCTACTCCCCTAGACTTTTTACTTTTCATCTTTAATACATTCTTTTTGTACAAACACCCAGCATTTATCCTGTAGGTGGATAAATAATACATGTTTGGTTAAGATAGTGGTTATTAAGTGTACGTTTCTTTATAAACTTTACAATCACTGCATGTTGGTATGAGCATCTAACAAATGGATTTCATCTTATGTGTTCTTTGGTAATTGTACTTTCAGACCTAAGCTTCATAAACTATTAAAATAATAAAATTAACATAAATGATAGCGAGGTTGTTATATGGCAGATTGGTTTTATATTATTATAATGCTAAGTGTAGTAATCCCTTTCAGTAACATGATACTATGTATATGCCTTTTCTCCCAGTCACTTCTCTTTTCCATATTATCTATAATCACAGAGTTTGTGCGCTGGTTATTGGGTAACAATAGCAATTAAACTAGATGTTTATTAAATATTCACATATGACCTGGGGCATTGGCCTCCATGAAATGTCTTATTATGACAACATACTGTATACCAGATTTTTCAGAGTGGATTATGCTACTGCTTGCATAATTTATTACATTTACAGCACATCATTATGACCAGTGGTGCCATACATAACACCCCTTCAGTGCTGAGTAATATGCAGCATTTGTATCAGTTGTGTACTTATTTAATTTCAGCAAAAACTATTTATTTGGGTTGTTAGTTTTATATGTTCTCATTTCAAGTGGAATTAGATGTTGCAATCATCTTGCTGGTGTTTCTCATTCATTCTCTAGCAAATAATGAAAGGAGTTCTCGGCACAATTCAATAATAGTAAGAGAGAATGCACTGAAGAATACACATGTATTTAATACAAAATGTAGTATAAACCATATACACATATACATGGAAACAGAAGCACAACAGTGAATGCAAAAAAACTATATGAGACAAAATACAAAACATGCAAATTCACACACTATCAAAAAGTCAAAGGAAAAGGGCAAAAAACAGAAAAAAAAAGCCAAAAACAGAAATTAAAGAAAAACAAGCAAAGGCTATGTACTAACTATAACCAAGAGAAAAAAAGGCAAACAAGAGAGGAAAGCTAAATAAGGTAAAACTAAAGCCAAAGGAAAAATAAGAGTTGACAATGCATGGGAGAAACCCCATCACTAGGCCCGTTCCCACTGGTCCCTAATAAACCATCGTACTTCCCTTTAGAAGTCCTTGAAATAACAAACTATCAGCAAGATTCCTCAGTGCCTTCCCCAGTGAGTAACAGCTGTTCAGGTCTGCGCATCTGATTCTGAGGCGAGTGATCGGTCATTACTGCAGCACACTGTAAATACTCTAATGAGCATAAAGTTGAAAGCAACAGTCTGTAACGGAGTGCTCACTACAAACAGGGCATGACTGCGGGGCCGAGATGGGGATTGTGATGACACCAACCTCCAGCCGCGAGGACGTATCCGGAGTGTAGATTGGTAGAGGGTAGCCGGGTCGGGGTTAGAGAGGTCAGAGTCATAGAAGTTACTTGCCGTGATCAGGGTTGGAGAAGTGCGGATCGTCGATGGTAAAGCCAAAGTCAGGATTAGAGGTGTGCGGATCGTCGTTGGTAAAGCCGGGGTCAGGTGCAGAGAGGTATGGAGTCCAGGTAATAGCCAAGGTCAGACACAGAGAAACACAGGCACTAGGAAGCAAGGTACAAGGCAGGGAGGCAGGGATGCAGTAAACACTTTGTATTGAATTAAGTCTTATGCTCAGCCATCAACCAAGGGGCTGACTGAGCATATATACTACCAGGGACCAATGGGAAGCCAGCAGGGAAGAACCTCAGCAGTAAGTGAATGGATCGGTGGAAGGCGGTCACTGCATATAGAACTCAGCCACGAAGTAAAATAAAATAAGCTTTAATGAAAAATGTTGCTGTACATCACAGAATAGTCCTCTGATGCGTTTCGTTCCGTGCTGGAACTTTGATAAAGTTCCAGCACGGAACGAAACGCATCAGAGGACTATCTGTGATGTACAGCAACTTTTTCATTAAAGTTATTTTATTTTACTTCGTGGCTGAGTTCTATATGCAGTGACCGCCTTCCACCGATCCATTCAATCATCTGTTACTACCACGGCTGAGCACGCAGGCAATTCCTCCTGCATTAAGAATCGTGACCGCATCCCCACACATCGGTTTGGGGCTGCCCAGTGGAGCCGCAAGGGGACGCTGGAGTACGGACACACTTTGGAGCCGTCCCGGAAGGATTTACCTGTTGCCGGCAGTGACGTCACACCAGCAGCGCAGAGCAACGTCGCGGATCCGGACCGGCAAACCAAGGGAGCGAGCAGTAAGACACCGGGTGGCATGGCAGCAGGCTCTGGTGTTCCTGTGAGTACAGAGATGGTATCTAGGGTACTTCTCGTCCTGCCTCTATCCAATTCCTGCATTTGCCCCCCACCCTGGTTTAAGTCTGTTATATGTTCCTTCCTTTCTACTTTTATTTATTTATATCATTTGCAGCAGGATTGTCATCACACGTTATAGCTATACTTTACAAAGGTTGCCTTGCCTTCTCCATCAGCAGTCACATGCACTTTGGAGCATCGGACATTACGAGGTTTACTCCTCATATTTTACTCAGCAGTAATGGTTGTGTGATAGGATGGGAGGAGTCCGCAACGGTCGTGGTATGTTCCTGAGTTGAGCCGCTCATTTGTCTGTGTGTGTGCACCATCCGCACGTCGTCCATACGCGCGCGCACCGCTGACACCAGCACGGGACTGGAACGGAGAGTGGGACCCGCGGCGACCGTTTCTCCAGCTGCATGGTGCGCTGTGTGTGGGGTGAGTCCGCGGCCGGAGTCCATGGGACTGCAGGGGGAGCCAGGATAGGAGGTTCAGTGTGGTGCCTGATTGCAGGCTGTGGCGGGCTTGCCCTGCGAGGTGCGTTGGCCCCGACCTCTCACGGGCCCTTACAGTACCCCCCCTTTCAGGGTGACCTCCGGGCATCTCAGGGATGGCCTGAGACGGTACTAGTAGTGGAAGGCCGGATGAGCCTGGGGGCAGGTAGGATACTGGGGTACCCAAGATCGTTCTTCAGGGCCGTAGCCCCTCCAGTGGACAAGATACTGTAAAGCCCCCTAGACATCCTGGAGTCCAGCACCGATTGTACTTCAATTCATGTTGCCCTTGTATGAGGAGTAGTGCGAGGTGGAAACCAGGACAGAAGATTGAGGAGCCTGAATGTGGGGTTTAAGTAGAGAGTGTGGAACACTGGAGGGATTCTCATGGGAAGGTAGGCGTAGGCGGTAAGCTACAGTACTGGATTGACTCTTTCTTCGATGGTAAAAGGACCGATGAACCTTGGTGCCAATTTTGGTGTGGAACCTTAATACGAATATTTTTGGTGGATAGCCACACCATGTCTCCAGGATTGTATACCTTGGTTCTCCGTCTATGCCGGTCTGCTTGAGTCTTTTGCCTGGAATTTTGCCTTCCTGAGATTCCTTTGAATCAATCTCCAAGAATTTGCAACTATAGTACCCTGTTGTCTGCTGCCGGTATGCCCGACCTAGGTGCTGAAATGGGAAGTGCGGATGGGTGAAAGCCATAGTTGACAAAGAAGGGTGAATCGATTTTAGATTCACTGCGTAGGTTATTAGGCGCGAACTCGGCCCAGGGCAAAAGATCAGTCCAGTATCCTGGGTGTCCAAGACAAAACATCTAATGAACTGCTCCCAAAAAATTGGTTGGCTCGTTCCGACCTGACTTTTGGTCGGGATGATAACCAGAAGAAAACTGCAGTGAGATCCCCAATTGCTGACAAAATGACCGCCAAAACTTTGATATAAATTGCACCCACCGTCAGAAAATGGCCTTGGTACTCCGTGGAGGCGGAAAATTTCTTTAAAACAGACCTCTGACAGTTTTGAAGCGTTGGAAGGCCCTTCAGTGGAATAAAGTGTGATTGCTTGGAGAAGCGATCCACTACTACCAAGATGGTGTTCATTCCCTGGATTTGGGTAACTTTACAATGAAATCCATGGATAGGTGGGTCCATGGGTGGTCCGGTATGGGAAAGAGGTTGAAGAAGTCCCGTAGGTTTGATATGGTGAGTCTTGTTTCGAGCATATGTAGGGCACGCTGTAACGAATTCCTTGATATCTCTCCGCATACCCGGCCACAAAAAGGTCCTTTCCAAGAGGCCGATAAATCTCTTGTACCTGGTGTCCTAAGATTGGAGGAGTGACCCCATTCCAGTTCCTTCCTACGAAAGGGAGGTGCAGTAAATAAATGACCATCTGGGACTTCGAGACCTTCAGGAACGTGGACTGGTTCTACACGAACCTCTCCACCAGGGAATACGATTTGGCGGAGATTACGCATTGCTGGGGAAGTAATGGTTCATGTGATCCCCCTCTTGTCCTCACCAGGACTGATGGAGAGGGCATCCACTTTTACGTTCTTAGATCCAGGTAGGTATGAAATGATAAAGTTAAAATGGTGAAAAAAAGAGACCATCGACATGTCGAGTCCCTAGGTGTTGAGCGCCTTCA
Source organism: Ascaphus truei (assembly GCA_036426205.1). Lineage (NCBI taxonomy): Eukaryota > Metazoa > Chordata > Amphibia > Anura > Ascaphidae > Ascaphus > Ascaphus truei. The sequence goes on along the minus strand of WSYH01001987.1, from coordinate 48,641 downwards.
ATGTACAGCAATTTTTGTGGTCAGTTAATATTGTAAACTGGGTACTTTGAGGAGGTGTTCCACTCCTCTAATGCCGTTTTGATGGCCAATAGTTCCGTTTACCTACGTCATAGTTCCGTTCGGCAGAAGAAAAATTATTTTTTTAAATGCGCAGGGTGAAGTCTGTGGGGGTCTTTCTCTGTGACAAGATATCTCCGGCCCGACGTCAGATGTGTCCACTTCTAGCATGAAAGGCAAGTTGGGGACGGATGTATGAGGATGGTGCAGAGATGAAGGCGGTCATTTGACTCCTCCCTTTCCTTGTCCATTCACATTCACGGCATGGCTAAAACTTTTTGCTCTTCCTCCGTAATATTGCAAGATCCGCTGTTTCCTTTGCCCTTATGCATGCCTTTTTCCTCTCCCATAGGGAATATTGTAAAATACTGCTAACGGGCCTCCTCCTGTCCATCACAACTTTCTGTTTTGCAATTATCCAAAACTCTGGTGCTAGACTAATTCACTTTCTCCCAAAACAGTCTCTGCTCATCTCCTCCTTATTCCCTCTCCTGGCCTTCCATTAAGTTTGGATCACCCAACAAAGTTCTCCTCCTTACCTTCAAAGCTCTCCACTCACTGCTCCTCCTTACATATCAGCTCTGATCTCTCTCTCTATGCCCCTCTGGGATGATGCCAGGTTTAGAGTGTCACAAAATCCCATAATCATCACCATCCAGTAGTTGTAAGGGTCATTACATTCATCCAGGTGCAGATATAACTATTTATTTACGAGATTAACAATTAACGATCCGGAAGTTTAGCAACTTAGCGAAGGGTCTTTAGTTTGTGAAGATGCATTTGTTCTTTTATGAGTTGAAATTATTTTCACATAATTGTTCTGACCAGAGGTTAACACCTTTTTTTTCTGCAGACCACTTGCAAACTGCTGAGGATCTTGCACAAACCACTTAATGATCTTCTGAATTGTGTTTAACTATTGTAAAAGCGCAACGTGTGATCAAATTCTTTTTTATTACAATAAACATTATTCATAGTATAATTATTTTGTTAACAAAAACAAAATAAACATAATTATTGTTTCTTGATGGATAATATTTAAATAATGTTTTTATTAACTACTTTGGATATTAATATTTTCGAATGCGATGTGTGTGCTTATTATTTTGAACAGAGTTCAGGGATGGTTGGGTTGTTAACTTTAGCCTTAGATCACATTAACATTCATCCTGCTTCTGTATTGGACTTCACGTTGATAAGTAACAAAAATACGGTCCCACATAGGTAGGTAGTAGCAAACGGCATAAGAACAATACTGCTTGTGTCTGAAAGTTCTGGGAACTCTTTGTTCTTTGAACCCAAATCTAATTAGGGAATGTTTTTTAAATTCTGACTGAATGATTTGACGCATGACAGCTCCAACAAACATTCTTGTGCTTTACTAGACAAATCAGAGAGGGCAGCTCAAATTTTTATTTCAAATTGATTACATATCCACTTGCTGGTTCAGCTTGGTTCAGCTTCCACTGGAAAGTAATCATCAAACTGTTGATTCAGAAAAAAAAGATTTTCTGCAATGTAATTGTTTGTTTTGTCGAGAACCAGTTCATTTTAGACATAAAACCTTCCAATGTTGGGAATGCGCTGAGTTTATCCTTTCCTACGTACGATTAGAAAATGTGGGAAGCTCTTTATCACCTCGCACAATCAATAAAGTCACTGAAACACCCTGCAACCAAGCGTTCAACTCAATTAGGCGAGGTAAGCCATCGCGAGAGCCGGGCTTAATCTTCATAGCAACTGTATATTGGATGAATGGTCTGATAGAACATCAGTACTTCTGAACGTAGTTCAAACAACTGAGTAAGTACTTTACCTCTTGACACCACCACAGTTCTGTATGAAGAAAGGTTGTACATAAGCGCTACCTATTTCATCAAGACACTAGACTAAAATTCTTGAATTTATCTTTTATGAAATTAACTTTTCAAGCAGAGTCTAAAACATTCTTAATTTCCAATGGCATTTTCCTGGTAGCCAGTGCTTCTCGGTGAATGCTACAGTAAACCCATCTGGCACTAGGAGCCACTTCACGTGTGCAAGTCCAACCTGTCTCTTCCGGTCACTGCTTGTGCACCATCAGTACATATCCCAATGCAACGCTGCCAATCAATACTGGTTCCTGCACAAACTCGGCTAATAACTGGAAAGGTGTTCTCGGCGTTGTTCTGTTTTCACAGATTGACAAAACAAAATACTTCCAGTACGGTTCTCTCCTGTTCATACCTGATGTATGAAAGAAAATTTGCCACGGTAGCAGTCAGTCATCTTGTCTAATTGCAATGCAAATTACCTGCTATTGTTCAACCTTTTCTAAGAATGTCTTTAACATTAGCTGCCATATTTTAATTCTATGGACACGGTTTTATTGAAAGAGTCACACAATCTAATTGTTTTGCTGTCTTCCCTCCACAATTACAGTAAATAAAAAATATAACTTGGAGACTTTTCATATCTCAGACAGGTCAGCAACCCTGTCTTTTCCAATTGTCGCTTAGCAAAACAGTACTTCCACTGCAGCAAGGATTCTGGGTAATGACATATAAATGAGCTTCAGTGTGTCACTCTTCACTTCTCATCCATTTTATCATGGCCCCCTATAAGTTTATGTAGCCCTCTTTCCCCTGACTAATGACTACCGGTACTGCTGTTACCTGTTGGCTACCACAGCTGAGCCCCCGCCACTGGAGACTGGGGTGTCAGTTGTTAGCCTTGGTGCAGCGCCTCCACCTGTGAGGAGCGCAGTGGGATGATTCCCGCACAGGAACCAATACTAACAGGATCACCACCACAGTATAAGTAATAACGGGTTTTTACTGAACACATATATAACAGCAACCTGTACCACACAGTATATAGCACACCCAACCCCAATACACCAAATGACTGTCCCGCACGGTACAAAGGGTACTTGGCACCAAGACCCTGATGTCCTTTATCCCAATGTCAAGGGCACATCAAAAGTGTGTATGGTAGCGCTACCCCTGAACCGTTGGTGCACTTGTTTGAGGTACCTGCCGGTATACTCAGTACCCGTGCGGCCGACTAGCAACAGCGATCCGCTGATCCACGACTTGTCGTCCGCAAAGATGTCAACCTCTGCGTGGGGTGAACTCCCGCTAGAGGGTCTCATCTGTAAGAGTCTCTGTATGTAGCGTGGCTTCTCACCGGTGCTATACTGTAACTATCAGTAGCTACTGGAGAAATGTCCCTAGTTATGGGCTTTCCCGTAGCAGCCACAACCTACTGTTAGTCGGGCCTATCTGGAGCCTAGGTAGGGTATCTGCCTTGTCTGGGATGCCACCACAGCCACCCAGACACTATCTTACCCCTCTGCTGCGCACCTTGTCCCACTGGCGCGGTCCCTGATTCACGCCAAACGCCTATCTCCTGATGTGAATGCAGCAGCCCTCTGGCCCTCCTATACCAAGTGTTGGCAGCCCTTGAGGCTACTGGAATGGTTGTTCCCTGCGCGGAGCATATAAGAAGATGGCCGCCAGCACTTCTGAACTCACTGCGCATGCGCGTGTGCTACTGGCACATGCACGAATGCTACTACTGCCATGCGCAAGCTCCTCCCAGTGGCCTTTGGGACCTCTCCTCACTGCGCCATGAACCAAGGACAAACATGGCAGTGTCCTGCCTTGGCATCCGCTGCAGCTCCGTAGCATTGGAGCAGCCTCCCCCCCTAAATTGATCCCGGCACCGGAACGCTTCTGCAACCGTCCAGCGGGTAAGGGAACCGAAGGGGGGGGGAACCTGGCTACACTTATAGGGAAAAAAAGGGAAGCACGCTAACCACTCAACCAAAGTGACGTGTACTTGTGAAAAATATATATACAGTGTAGTATAATGTTAAACTATACGTGTAATTTACTCATGTCCGGCTGCTAGAGTCCAAGGAGGGAGTTCCACGTCCCACCCGAAACAAGATGCAGAAAAGGAAATGTCCTCCAGCGCGTAGACTCAGGTAATGGTTCCAAATCCTGTGAAGTGTAACACAGTTCCCCCCTCCCCCCCTCTGGAGATCCACTCTTTTGTCATCGGGTGGTGCTGAGGCATACCGGTAGGTTCAGGAGAGCTGAGCTGATTCTGCGATAGTGTGGAGATCAGGACGGCTTCTATTCTTCTTTAGTTCTTTTCTCTGGTGCTTGCGCACTCCAGCAGTGTGTGGGCTCCAAAGATTGGAGGTCAGCCCCCCACATTGACCTCTTTTTTCCCCTCCCAGGACTGATACTCAGACAGGGTATATTCTGACAGGATCTTTATTTTATAGCATACATTGCAGATCTTCTCCCAGCGATGCGATGTATCCATCCTACAGGGGCGACCGCCTTTAGTCTAAATCGGCTAGATCCGTGATTTTCAGATTATCCTGGTTATTTGCGGTTTTGTGTCATTTTCGCCCTGGAGTGAACTGCGTTATTTTCGCGCTCGTGATATTAGCATTTTTCTCGCTGTCTGCAATACTGCAATGCCGTGTAAAAACTCAGGGGGCATTTGCGAGCTTTTGTCTTGGAAGTCTAATACCTTCGCGTTCAACCTACGTCAGTATACGTCTGTGTGCGCGCGCGCAGTAATTGTAAATTTGCATATTTAAAGTATACTTGCATTTGCAGGTGCTGTGCTGCTGTAAGGTATGTTCATTTGAAAATTGTTGAAATGCATAGGCGTTGTACAGTACGTAACAGTGTCACATTTTGGCATACAGTATACAACTCTTCCACCCTCCAGGAGATTAAAACTGCACTGCAGGGTATTTCAACTTCTTATCTTCTGTGCATCAGTCATCTCTCCCACAACATTCCTTTGAACGTGTGTCTGGTTTGAATCACATTCCTGCTTGACAGCAGGAATTTACTGCGCATGCGCCTGTAACTTACACCCACCACTGCTTGCTTGCCTGAGTGAGTGACCAAAAAAATAACAAATTAAAAATAAAAAATTTGTAATTTTTTTATTTTTATTTTCTCCACAAGCCTGAAAAAACCATCTTACTTATTACGATATTCTCTGTGCTGTACAGTAGCTTTTGACTGCACCCTGTGCGTTTGACTGCACATGGTTGATTGGTGTGCTTTTTACGTACTGTATTTGGGGGTGTTTATTATGATGAACTGCCTTTGAAAAATTAATATTATGTCTTTTAGCTTTGAACTTCATGCGCCTGTCTTTAATTTTTGGAATCTTGCCATTGTGTTTTGAATCCATCCATAGCCGAGCTTGAAATCCTCACTGCGCCCTGCGTGTACCTAAGCCTCTTTGAGATGGGAGTCTAGCTGCTTACTTGCATATGAGTCACCCAACCCCCCTCTGCAACAGAGTCATTTGACGACACCTTCCACATAGTCATTCATTTTGAAGTTAGTCATTGTGTTTTAATCCGTCCCTAGCCGAGCGTCAATCACCTCACTGCGCCTGCGGTGTACTCTAAGCCTCTTCGAGATGGAGCTAGCTGCTTACGCACATGAGTCCAACCACCCCCCCCCTCTCCACAGAGTCGTAATTTCTGATATCTTGCCATTGTGTTCTTAATCCGTCCATAGCCGAGCTTCAAAGCCTCACTGCACCTCGTGTATCCTTTTTCAGATGGGAGCTATTTAGCTGCTTAGCTGCTAATTGCGCATGAGTCACCCAACCCTCCCTCTCCACAGAGTCGTTATTTTCAAATCTTCTTCTGGTCTTAATCTGTCATACCGAGCTACAGTAAAAGCCTCACTCTGCGCCTGCGTGTAATTCTCTTTGAGACTGGAGCTTTGAGGCTTTGTTTACGGCTCCGTTTTGGAAAATCCCTTCTCGAATTTGATTTGCACAGAGCTCCCTTGAATATATAATAATATTAATAGCATGTTTTTGTATAGCGCTGTTAGTTACAGTATACGTGGCGCTCTCAGACATTTTGCAGGCACGGTCCCTCCCTGTCCGTGGAGCTCACAATCTACTGTATGTTTTTTTGGTGCCTGAGGCACGGGAGTATAAGTGACTTGCTTTTTTTTGTACTATATTTGGGGGTTGTATTTGGGGTTTATTGATCAAATTATTATGATGAACTGCCTTTTGATATTCTGTAACTGTACTCTAGATATGTAATTTCTTTGAACTGCAGCACAACTAATCCTCATCCCTCCCCCACGCACACACAAACACTCTTTTCAACAGACACCTCCACAGAGTCATTCATTTCTGAAGTAGTCATTGTGTTTTTAACTCCGTCCCTAGCCGAGCGTCAATCGCCATCACTGCACCTGCGTGTACTCTAAGCCTCTTTGAGATGGGAGCTAGCTGATATACTGCACATGACTCACCCAACCCCCACCCCAACCCTTTGAGGCTTTGTTTTAGGGTAACGCTTTGGAAAATCCCTTCTCGAATTTGAAATGTAAATCTGATGTGCACAGCATTGTGAGAATGGAGAGTAAAAAAAAACCATTAACTGATTCATGTTGTTTGTCATTCATTCTATACTGTAGGGGTGGGGGGGAGGGTGTGTTGTTGTCAATGTTATGATTACCAGGAATGTGAATAAATATTTATTTTATTTCATCAGGAACAAAAAATACAAATATAAATAATCATGAATAATAATAATGCAGTCTTTATTAAGTTTTCTTCTGGCAGATTGAATTGGATAAACATTTACAAAACATTTGTAAAACATGGAGAAACATGAATTATGCACATTTATAGAATATTATTTAATAATATATATGCTGTATGTATATATATAATATATATATATATATATATATATCATATATAATATATAATATACATAATAATATATATATATATATATACAGTATACATGTAATATTATTTTTCCGCTTTATCTTGTTCCTTTCATTCCGTGTACAGTACATAGTTCATTGAGAGAGGAGAGGTTTTGTGTAATCAATACTGCTGTTTGTATATACTGTACATTTATACTGTACAACAGATTGAGATTGACACAAAGCCCCACCTCCCCCCAGGCCACCCTTTTTTCCTGAAACGACAAGAAAACAAAAATTAGTGCAGTTACAGTATGTGCGTATGGAAGACACCTCCTGTGCGCTGAGGAATGGTTTAATTGTGATTGTAGACAAGTTATTTTCTTGATGGATTCCTCAAGAGAAAAAGAAAACAAGCATACACACTGCAATAGTGCATTACCCAGGGACAACTAGGATGTATAAAAGAGCAATTTTAATACAATAATAAATCACAGTATAACTATAAAATAAAACATTGATTACACTAAAATACAAAATTTTTATACTAAAAGAATTATACTAAAAGAACTATCTGTCCTTGCATAGGAACCAGATGTCTTGAAACTTGCTCCCGTTTGGTGTAAAATTGGAAACCTACTCACCAGAAGTGACTAGGACATAAGCGTTATTGAAATGGTCTTATCACATATGGACCTGCTTTGCTGCGAGGTGAAATTGCGGTGAAATTCCCTGAGAAGAAACCCACTATAGAGGTTTCGAAACATGTAGGACGTCTTTTGGCATTACTGAGACACCGTAGCTGTGGAGAACAACGGTGACGTCACAGGAGGAGTTGATCGGCTGACTCTGGAGAAGGCAGCAAGCATGTGCAGCAAGCAGACACCCCCGAGCAGAAAGGAGATCCTCTTCCTTGGATTGATGCAATTTCACCTCGCAGCAAGCGTCCCATATGCGGATAAGATCATTTCAATACCGCTTATGTCCTAGTCCACTTTTGGTGAGTAAGTTTCCAATTTTCCCAAATGGAGCAAGTTTCAAAACATCTGGTTCCTATGCCAAGGCACGATAGTTCTTTTTAGTATAATTCCTTTTTGATATAAATTTTTTGTATTTTTAGTGTAATCAATTGTTTTATTTATTTTATACTGTATTTAATTATTGATTACAATTGCTCCTTTATACATCCTGTTGTCCCTGGTAATGCCTATTGCAGTGTGTAGCTTGTTTCTCTTTTTCTCTTGAGGAATTCCATCAAGAAAAGAACTGTCTACAATCACAATTAACCATCCTCCCGCGCCACAGGAGGTGTCTTTCCCCTACATTACCAAATCTGGGTAGGAGATTTGTGGTACCTCTCGGATAGCCAACAAGAGGATAATGGCAAACAAGGTGTCCCAGTTCTTCCCATCACTAGCGACCACCTTTCTCACATCATCTTCAACGTCTATTAAATGTTTACAGTCCGTTCCCGTTTGCAGATGTACACAGATCGCGGTTTTTAGCCTACACTAGGTACTCCAAGTTTTTAGCTTAAATAAATCGTAGTAGAGTGGACCCTGATCTGTTTAAAATTTTCTTTCGGGTACACCGTACACATGTAACAAAGTCCTTCGTATAGCTGCGAGAGGAAGTGTTAGTAAGGTAGTGCTCTGGATATCTCGAGTGGCATAGTTAGGATCACCAGAATGTATGATGACGCCCTTGGCAGTGTTCTCCAAGGACCCACTGCACCCATGGCACATCTCTCAAATGGGACCTCAATAATAGGCATAGGGATAATGGGGCCCCCTCAACTTGGTCGGGGGCTTGTCAACTGGGACACTCGGGACAGAGGCACAGAATCTCTTTACGTGCATTATATATCCGGCCAGTAAAACATTCCTTTTTGGTTCTTTGCTGTGTCTTCTCTACGCCCAGATGAGCCCCCCAACAAATGAGGTGCTAGCTCTCAGGACCTTACCTCACTACTGAAATGGGGTACTAAACCAATTTTTTCTATTCTTGGCCACCCTCTGGCTCACATGGGTTAACAAAAGCAATTCTTACAATATAAAATATGGATAGGATTATTTGTGGTTCCTTCTACCGGGACCCCATTTACTTCTTTACAGCCTGGCTAAACCCATTTTTTCAACTGGGGATCATTAGCTTTGTTCTCTACAAGTTAGTAGGGACAGTTCTAGATCCCAAACCCTTCCTCATCTGGGTTTGGTCGGTTACCTCCACAGGGTAAACAGACACCTGAGCATCAAACAGGCCCTGTTTCGGACAAACTCTTCTCCCTCTGGTCTCCCTCCGTTAGGAGTAGTGATAGTGCTAACTGGGGTGGGGATGTACCTCTTTTTTTTTGTTCCTACGTTATCGTTTTGACTTAGGGGTTTAGAACCTCGGCGGACTAATTGGGGGTCTGTTAAACGAAAAAGCTCCTGGAGTAGGATTGTCAAGGTGAGCTTGTCCTCTGATCAGGGTGTCAAAACCAGGGAAATTACAGCCTAACACTCGGAATTGGGATGGGGTAACTTTGGTACCAATTGGCTGCCATAGTTTCGATGACTTGCCCCTCGACTTTTACTTTTATCAGAGTCGTGTGTACCGGAGCGTACACCCATTATACACATAACCCGCAACTTCTCACCCTGGGGTAACCGGAGAGGGCTTAACCAACTTCCCGGATACCAAGTTATATTGCTCCTGAGTCTACCAGTGCGGAGACTGGTTTCATTAACATCACCGTGGTGAGGAGTGTGGGTACGTGTTCTCGTGGGTCATACCCACCACTCCACAAAATTCAGACTTCACAGAACCATATGCACCACACCATTGGCTCAGACACTGGGGAACAGTGAGCCTTAATATGCCCCGTTCCCCACACTCAAAACAAACAATTTGGCCCAGTTCATTCTTGAAACCCTTTCTGAAATTTAGAGTTTTCGTCCTATCCGGGTTTCTTCACCCGCTAAATCGTGCGAAAGGTTCGTGGGTCCTGGCGCCAGCGTGGCCTCTACTGTTGTGTTGGGACGGGGGTTGTTAGTTTAGTTGGTGCGAGTGGGGCGTGACAGTTACGGGTAGCCAGAAACTGCTCCACTGCGCCTACCATGGCATCACAAAAGAGGGGATCTTCTGTCCCACTCACTGTTGAAGGTCCTGGGGTAACGTCGAATGAAGCGATCCAACACCACCATCTCAAGGATCCGTGCCGGGCTATGTTCCTCTGGTGTTTTAGCCACTTGGACGCTAGGTAGGTGAATAAAATCCCATAACTGGGATCTGGGCGGCTTCTGTTTCTGGTAGTCCACTTATGGAACCTCTGCGCACAACTGCGGGAGTCACACCAATCCTTGCAAGGATTTCGCTTTTTCAGAACAGTCATAGTCTGCTGCGGCTTCTTACGTCCAGGTCACAATACGCTTTTTGGGCTTCCCCCAGTAAAAAGGGTGCGATAATCCCAGCACATTGGAGCGGGCCCCACCTTTCCCCGGGAAGCGATTCGCTCAAAGGACATGAGTTATCCTCAATGGTCATTTGCGGCGTCATTTTCTGCAGGTTACTCGCTTCGCCTGGACGGGGCCGCGTCGGGGCCGTACTTGACAAGCCCATTTTAATCGGGGCCAGCTGCTCAAATCAGCTGCTTTGTGTTTCTGCAAACAACATCAAGCTGGTGTCAAATAAACGGTTCATCGCTGGTTGGCAGCCGTGCTGTCCTGTCCTGTTTGTTAGCTTCTGCTGGACAGCGGTGCTGTGTACTAAGGCCTTCACAACGTCCTCCATCAGTGGCAGCTACCGCCTGGACAGATCCACCAGACGCAATCTGTAGCTCCGCCCCTTTTACAGGGTGTTCAGACATATCTCACTTTGACACCACGTGTGGCAGGATGGCCGTGGTAAGTGAGGGACAACACGTCTTTTCCGGTGAAATAATGCTGATGGTTTATTTGTCCCAAAAAAAATGGTAACTAAACAATGGGTACAACTGTCCCTTTAAAATTGAACGAAAACAAAAAAATCCTAACCCCGGTCGGGGGTACTAGTAAACAAAAATGCAGGCTAACTATCTGGTGGCTTAGCTAACCATTCCAGCCCAACAAGTACAGCAAAAGCAGTTGCTCCTTACCTTCGAGCTTTATTCTTCACTCTTGGGAACAGGATCGCTTTGGGCAGCTTTGTCTTGTCTTAAACACTCCTCTGTTTCCTTATTGCCTCGAGAGAGACTGCCGCCCCAGAGTATTTCCTCTTCCTGTTTTTAAAGCAGGTGAGGAGCTTAATTTAAATCACCTGTGGTCTGCTGAAAAGCTGAGTTAAACCCTCGTTTACTGGATAGCATGCATACGCCATCTCCATTCACATACACGGAGTCAATGAACCCTGTCACAATATATATATATTATATATATATATATATATAATATATATATATATATATATTATTATATATATATATATATACAGTGTTCGATAAAATCACCAAAATCTACTCAGCCCAACCAAAAAAATCTACTCGCCCACCTAGTCCCGCCCCACCCCGCCCCCTAGTTACGCCCCCAAACCTAGCCCCGCCCCCAACTATCTGCTTTAAAATAAACTATATAAATAAAATACATTAAATAAATTCCTAGTCAGAACAACATTCGTTTTTGACATAAATGTATTTATTGTATTACATTATACTCTTTGATAAAGTTCCAGGACGGAACGAAACGCGTCAGAGGACTATTCTGTGAGGTACAGCAACATTTCTTATTAAAGCTTATTTTATTCTACTCTATGGCTGAGTTCTATATGCAGTGACCGCCTTTCACCAATCCTTAACTCATCTGTTACTATCACGGCTGGAGCACGCAAGCAATTCCTCCTGCATTGGAGAATCGTGAACGCATCCTCATACATCGGTTTGGGGCTGCCCAGTGGAGCCACAAGGGGACGCTGGAGCAGAGGATACAATTTGGAGCCGTCCCGGAAGGATTTACCTGCATCCGGCAGTGACGTCACACGGCAGCACACGAGCAGCAACGTCACGGATCCGGGACCGGCAAACCAAGGGAGTGAACAGTGAAGACACCGGGTGGGGCATGGCAGCAGGCTCTGGTGTTCTGTGAGTACAGGAGAGCGGTATCTTAGGTTACTCCTCGTCCTGCCTCTATCTATTTCCTGCATATAGCCCCCCACCCTGGTTTACAGTCTGTTATATGTTCCTTCCGTTCAAGTGTGGGCAAGAGAGAGAGTGTGGGGAAGAGAGAGAGTGTGGGGAAGAGAGACAGTGTGGGGAAGAGAGAGAGTGTGGGGAAGAGAGAGAGTGTGGGGGAGGCACGCAGGCAATTCCTCCTGCATTGAAGAATCGTGACCGCATCCCCACACATCGGTTTGGGGCTGCCCAGTGGAGCCGCAAGGGGACGCTGGAGTACAGGACACACTTTGGAGCCGTCCCGGAAGGATTTACCTGTTGCCGGCAGTGACGTCACACAGCAGCGCATGAGCAGCAACGTCGCGGATCCGGACCGGCCAAACCAAGGGAGCGAGCAGTGAAGACACCGGGTGGGGCATGGCAGCAGGCTCTGGTGTTCCGTGAGTACAGGAGAGTGGTATCTTAGGGTACTTCTCGTCCTGCCTCTATCCAATTCCTGCATATTGCCCCCCACCCTGGTTTAAAGTCTGTTATATGTTCCTTCCGTTCTACTTTTATTTATTTATATCATTATTTGCAGCAGGATTGTCATCACACGTTATAGCTATACTTTACAAAGGTTGCCTTGCCTTCTCCATCAGCAGTCACATGCACTTTGTGGAGCATCGGACATTACGAGGTTTACTCCTCATATTTTACTCAGCAGTAAGTGGTTGTGTGATAGGATGGGAGGAGTCCGCAACGGTCGTGGTATGTTCCTGAGTTGAGCCAGGCTCATTTGTCTGTGTGTGTGCACCATCCGCACGTCGTCCATACGCGCAGCGCACCGCTGACACCAGCACGGGACTGGAACGGAGAGGTGGGACCCGCGGCGACCGTTTCTCCAGCTGCATGGTGCCTGTGTGTGGGGTGAGTCCGGCGGCCGGAGTCCATGGGACTGCAGGGGGGAGCCAGGGATAGGAGGTTCAGTGTGGTGCCTGATTGCAGGCTGTGGCGGGCTTGCCCTGCGAGGTGCGTGGCCCCGACCCTCACGGGCCCTTACAGTACCCCCCCTTTCAGGAGTGACCTCCGGGCATCTCAGGGATGGCCTGAGACGGTACTTAGAGTGGAAGGCCGGATGAGCCTGGGGGCAGGTAGGATATTCTGGGGTACCCAAGATCGTTCTTCAGGGCCGTAGCCCCTCCAGTGGACAAGATACTGTAAAGCCCCCTAGACATCCTGGAGTCCAGCACCGATTGTACTTCAAATTCATGTTGCCCTTGTATGAGGAGTAGTGCGGGAGGTGAAACCAGGACAGAAGAGTGAGGAGCCTGAATGTGGGGTTTAAGTAGAGAAGTGTGGAACACTGGAGGGATTCTCATGGAGGAAGGTAGGCGTAGGCGGTAAGCTACAGTACTGGATTGACTCTTTCTTCGATGGTAAAAGGACCGATGAACCTTGGTGCCAATTTTGGTGTAGGAACCTTAATACGAATATTTTTGGTGGATAGCCACACCATGTCTCCAGGATTGTATACCGGTGTTCTCCGTCTATGCCGGTCTGCTTGAGTCTTTTGCCTGGAATTTGCCTTCCTGAGATTCCTTTGAATCATCTCCCAAGAATTTTGCAACTATAGTACCCTGTTGTCTGCTGCCGGTATGCCCGACCTAGGTGCTGAAATGGGAAGTGCGGATGGGTGAAAGCCATAGTTGACAAAGAAGGGTGAATCGATTTTAGATTCACTGCGTAGGTTATTAGGCGCGAACTCGGCCCAGGGCAAAAGATCAGTCCAGTAATCCTGGGTGTCCAAGACAAAACATCTAATGAACTGCTCCCAAAAAATTGGTTGGCTCGTTCCGCCTGACTGTTGGTCTGGGGATGATAACCAGAAGAAAACTGCAGTGAGATCCCCAATTGCTGACAAAATGACCGCCAAAACTTTGATATAAATTGCGACCCCCGATCAGAAACAATGGCCTGTGGTACTCCGTGGAGGCGGAAAATTTCTTTAATGAACACCTCTGACAGTTTTGAAGCGTTGGGAAGGCCCTTCAGTGGAATAAAGTGTGATTGCTTGGAGAAGCGATCCACTACTACCAAGATGGTGTTCATTCCCTTGGATTTGGGTAACTTTACAATGAAATCCATGGATAGGTGGGTCCATGGGTGGTCCGGTATGGGAAGAGGTTGAAGAAGTCCCGTAGGTTTGATATGGTGAGTCTTGTTTCGAGCATATGTAGGGCACGCTGTAACGAATTCCTTGATATCTCTCCGCATACCCGGCCACAAAAAGGTCCTTTCCAAGAGGCCGATAAATCTCTTTGTACCTGGGTGTCCTAAGGATTTGGAGGAGTGACCCCATTCCAGTTCCTTCCTACGAAAGGGAGGTGCAGTAAATAAATGACCATCTGGGACTTCGAGACCTTCAGGAACGTGGGACTGGTTCTACACGAACCTCTCCACCAGGGAATTAAACGAGTTGGCGGAGATTACGCATGCTGGGGGAAGTATGGTCTCATGTTGATCCCCCGTCTTGTCCTCCACCAGGAACTGATGGGAGAGGGCATCCACTTTTACGTTCTTAGATCCAGGTAGGTATGAAATGATAAAGTTAAAATGGTGAAAAAAAGAGACCATCGACATGTCGAGTCCCTAGGTGTTGAGCGCCTTCAATGTACAGCAGATTTTTGTGGTCAGTTAATATTGTAAACTGGGTACTTTGAGGAGGTGTCTCCACTCCTCTAATGCCGTTTTGATGGCCAATAGTTCCCGTTTACCTACGTCATAGTTCCGTTCGGCAGAAGAAAAATTATTTTTTTTAAATGCGCATGGGTGAAGTCTGGTGGGGTCTTCCTCTGTGACAAGATATCTCCGGCCCGACGTCAGATGTGTCCACTTCTAGCATGAAAGGCAAGTTGGGGACCGGATGTATGAGGATGGGTGCAGAGATGAAGGCGGTCATTTGACTCCTCCCTTTCCTTGTCCATTCACATTCACGGCATGGCTAAAACTTTTTGCTTCTTCCTCCGTAATATTGCTAAGATCCGCTGTTTCCTTTGCCCTTATGCATGCCTTTTTCCTCTCCCATAGGGAATATTGTAAAATACTGCTAACGGGCCTCCTCCTGTCTCACAACTTTCTGTTTTGCAATCTATCCAAAACTCTGGTGCTAGACTAATTTCACTTTCTCCCAAAACAGTCTCTGCTCATCTCCTCCTTAATTCCCTCTCCTGGCCTTCCATTAAGTTTTGGATCACCCACAAAGTTCTCCTCCTTACCTTCAAAGCTCTCCACTCACCTGCTCCTCCTTACATATCAGCTCTGATCTCTCTCTCTATGCCCCTCTGGGATGATGCCAGGTTTAGAGTGTCACAAAATACCCATAAATCACCCATCCAGTAGTTGTAAGGGTTCATTACATTACATCCAGGTGCAGAATATAACTATTTATTTACTGAGATTAACAATTAACGATCCGGAAGTTTAGCAACATTAGCGAAGGGTCTTTAGTTGTAAGATGCATTTGTTCTTTTATGAGTTGAAATTATTTTCACATAATTGTTCTAGACCAGAGGTTAACAACCTTTTTTTTCTTGCAGACCACTTGCAAACTGCTGAGGATCTTGACAAACCACTTAATGATCTTTCTGAATTTTGTTTAACTATTGTAAAGCGCAACGTGTGATCAAATTCTTTTTTATTACAATAAACATTATTCATAGTAATAAATTATTTTGTATACAAAAACAAAATAAACTAATTATTTGTTCTTGATGGATAATATTTAAATAATGTTTTTATTAACTACATTTTGGATATTAATATTTTCGAATGCGATGTGTGTGCTTATTATTTTGAACAGAGTTCAGGGATGTTGGGTTTGTTAACTTTAGCCTTAGATCACATTTAACATTCATCCTGCTTCTGTATTTGGACTTCACGTTGATAAGTAACAAAAATACGGTCCCACATAGGTAGGTAGTAGCAAACGGCATAAGAACAAATACTGCTTTGTCTGAAAGTTCTGGGAACTCTTTGTTCTTTGAACCCAAATCTCAATTAGGGAATGTTTTTTAAATTCTGACTGTAATGATTTGACGCATGACAGCTCCAACAAACATTCTTGTGCTTTACTAGACAAATCAGAGAGGGCAGCTCAAATTTTTATTTCAAATTGATTACATATCCACTTGCTTGGTTCAGCTTGGTTCAGCTTCCACTGGAAAGTAATCATCAAACTGTTGATTCAGAATAAAAAAGATTTTCTGCAATGTAATTGTTTTGTTTTGTCGAGAACCAGTTCATTTTAGACATAAAACCTTCCAATGTTGGGAATGCGCTGAGTTTATCCTTTCCTACGAGATTAGAAAATGTGGGAAGCTTCTTTATCACCTCGCACAATCAATAAAGTCACTGAAACACCCTGCAACCAAGCGTTCAACTCAATTAGGCGAGGTAAGCCAATCGCGAGAGCCGGGCTTAATCTTCATAGCAACTTGTATATTGGAATGAATGGTCTGATAGAAACATCAGTACTTCTGAACGTAGTTCAAACAACTGAGTAAGTACTTTACCTCTTGACAACCACCACAGTTCTGTATGAAGAAGAAGTTGTACATAAGCGCTACCTATTTCATCAGACACTAGACTAAAAATTCTTGAATTTATCTTTTATGAAATTAACAGTTTTCACAGCAGAGTCTAAAACATTCTTAATTTCCAATGGCATTTTCCTGGTAGCCAGTGCTTCTCGGTGAATGCTACAGTAAACCCATCTGGCACTAGGAGCCACTTCACGTGTGCAAGTTATTCAACTACTGTCTCTTCCTGTCACTGCTTGTGCACCATCAGTACATATCCCAATGCAACGCTGCCAATCAATACTGTGTTCCTGCACAAACTCGGCTAATAACTGGAAAAGTTGTTCGGCGGTTGTTCTTGTTTTCACTGATTGACAAAACAAAATATCTTCCAGTACGGTTCCTTCCTGTTCATACCTGATGTATGAAAGAAAATTTGCCACGGTAGCAATGTCAGTCATCTTGTCTAATTGCAATGCAAAGTACCTGCTATTGTTCACACCTTTTCTAAGAATGTCTTTAACATTAGCTGCCATATTTTAAATTCTATGGGACACGGTTTTATTTGAAAGAGTCACACAATCTAATTGTTTTGCTGTCTTCCCTCCACACATTACAGTAAATAAAAATATAACTTGTGGAGCATTTTCATATCTCAGACAGGTCAGCAACCCTGTCTTTTCCAATTGTCGCTTAGCAAACAGTACTTCCACTGCAGCAAGGGATTCTGGGTAATGACATATAAATGAGCATTCAGTGTGTCACTCTTCACTTCTCATCCATTTTATCATGGCCCCCTATAAGTTTATGTAGCCCTCTTTCCCCTGACTAAATGGACTACCGGTACTGCTGTTACCTGTCTGGCTACCACAAGCCTGAGCCCCCGCCACTGGGAGACTGGGGTGTCAGTTGTTAGCCTTGGTGCAGCGCCTCCACCTGTGAGGAGCGCAGTGGGATGATTCCCGCACAGGAACCAATACTAACAGTGATCACACCACAAGTATGTAATAACGGGTTTTACTGAACACATATATAACAGCAACCTGTACCACACAGTATATAGCACACCCAACCCCAATACACCAAATGACTGTCCCGCACGGTACAAAGGGTACTTGGCACCAAGACCCTGATGTCCTTTATCCCAATGTCAAGGCCCAATCAAAAGTGTGTATGGTAGCGCTACCCGTGAACCGTTGGTGCACTTTGTTGAGGTACCTGCCGGGTACTCCAGTACCCGGTGCGGCCGACTAGCAAACAGCGATCCGCTGATCCAGCGACGTTGTCGTCCGCAAAGATGTCCACCTCTGCGTGGGGTGAACTCCCGCTAGAGGGTCTCATCTGTAAGAGTCTCTGTATGTAGCGTGGCGTCTCACCGGTGCTATACTGTAACTATCAGTAGCTACTGGAGAAATGTCCCTAGTTATGGGCTTTCCCTGTAGCAGCCACAACCTACTGTGAGTCGGGGCCTATCTGGAGCCTAAGGTAGGGTATCTGGCCTTGTCTGGGATGCCACCAGCACCCAGACACTATCTTACCCCTCTGCGCACCTTGTCCCACTGGCGCGGTCCCTGCATTCACGCCAAACGCCTATCTCCTGATGTGAATGCAGCAGCCCTATTGGCCCTCCTATACCAAGTGGTGGCAGCCCTTGAGGCTACTGGGAATGGTTGTTCCCCTGCGGAGCATATTAGAAGATGGCCGCAGCACTTCTGAACTCACTGCGCATGCGCGTGTGCTACTGCACATGCACGAATGCTACTGCGCATGCGCAAGCTTCCCCAGTGGCCTTTGGGACCTTCTCCTCACTGCGCATGAACCAAGGACAAACATGGCAGTGTCCTGCCTTGGCATCCGCTGCGGAGCTCCGTAGCATTGGAGCAGCCTCCCCCCCTAAATTGATCCCGGCACCGGAACGCTTCTGCAACCGTCCAGCGGGGTAAGGGGAACCGAAGGGGGGGGGAACCTGGCTACACTTATAAAGGGAAAAAAAGGGGAAGCAGCGCTAACCACTCAACCAAAAGTGACGTGTACTTGTGAAAAATATATATACAAGTGTATAAATGTATAAATATACGTGTAATTTACTCATGTCCGCTGCTAGAGTCCAAGGAGGGAGTTCCACGTCCCACCAGAAACAAGATGCAGAAAAGGAAATGTCCTCCAGCGCGTAGACTCAGGTAATGGTTCCAATCCTGTGAATGTAACACAGTTCCCCCCCTCCCCCCTCTGGGAGATCCACTCTTTTGTCATCGTGTGGTGCTGAGGCATACCTGTAGGTTCAGGAGAGCTGAGCTGATCTGCGATAGTGTGGAGATCAGGACAGGCTTCTATTCTTCTCTTAGTTCTTTTCTCTGGTGCTTGCGCCTCCAGCAGTGGTGGGCTCCAAGGAGATTGGAGGTCAGCCCCCACTATTGCACTCTTTTTCCCCCTGCCCAAGGACTGATACTCAGACAGGGGTATATTCTGAACAGGATCTTTATTGTATAGCATACATTGCAGATCTTCTCCCAGCGATGCGATGTATCAGAGGTTCCATACAGTGGCGACCGCCTTTAGTCTAAATCGGCTAGATCCGTGATTTTCAGATTATCCTGGTTATGTGCGGTTTTGTGTCATTTTCGCCCGGAGTGAACTGCGTTATTTTCGCGCTCGTGATATTAGCATTTTATTCTCGCTGTCTGCCATATGCAAATGCCGTGTAAAAACTCAGGGGGGCATTTGCGAGCTGTTGTCTTGGAAGTCTAATACCTTCGCGGTTCAACTACGGTCAGTATACAGTCTGTGTGCGCGCGCGCAGTAATTGTAAATTTGCATATTTAAAGTATACTTGCATTTGCAGTGCTGTGCTGCTGTAAGGTATGTCTCATTTGAAAATTGTTGAAATGCATAGGCGTGTACAGTACTGTAACAGTGTCACATTTTGGCATACAGTATACAACGCTCTCCACCCGCTCAGGATAATTAACTGCACTGCAGGGTATTTCAACTTCTTATCTTCTGTGCAATGCAGTACATCTCTCCCACACCATTCCTTTGAACGTGTGTCTGGTTTGAATCACATTCCTGCTTGACAGCAGGAATTTACTGCGCATGCGCCTGTAACTTCACCCACCACTGCTTGCTTGCCTGAGTGAGTGACCAAAAAAAAAATTACAAATTAAAAATAAAAAAAATTTGTAATTTTTTTATTTTTATTTTCTCCACAAGCCTGAAAAAACCATCTTACTGTATTACGATATTCAATCTGTGCTGTACAGTAGCTTTTGACTGCGACCCTGTGCGTTTGACTGCACATGGTTGATTTGTGTGCTTTTTACGTACTGTATTTGGGGGTGTATTATTATGATGAACTGCCTTTTGAAATTAAATTATGTCTTTAGCTTTGAACTTCATGCGCCTGTCTTTAATTTTTGGAATCTTGCCATTGTGTTTTGAATCCATCCATAGCCGAGCTTGAAAGCCTCACTGCGCCTGCGTGTACTCTAAGCCTCTTTGAGATGGGAGCTAGCTGCTTACTGCATATGAGTCACCCAACCCCCCCTCTGCACAGAGTCATTTGACAGACACCTCCACATAGTCATTCATTTTCTGAAGTTAGTCATTGTGTTTTTAATCCGTCCCTAGCCGAGCGTCAATCACCTCACTGCGCCTGCGTGTACTCTAAGCCTCTTCGAGATGGGAGCTAGCTGCTTACTGCGCATGAGTCACCCAACCCCCCCCCCCTCTCCACAGAGTCGTTAATTTTCTGAATCTTGCCATTGTGTTCTTAATCCGTCCATAGCCGAGCTTCAAAGCCTCACTGCACCTGCGTGTGATCCTTTTTCAGATGGGAGCTATTTAGCTGCTTAGCTGCTAATTGCGCATGAGTCACCCAACCCTCCCTCTCCACAGAGTCGTTAATTTTCTAAATCTTGCCATTCTGTTCTTAATCTGTCCATAGCCGAGCTACAGTACAAAGCCTCACTGCGCCTGCGTGTAATTCTCTTTGAGACTGGAGCTTTGAGGCTTTGTTTACGGCTACGTTTTGGAAAATCCCTTCTCGAATTTGATTTGCACAGAGCATCACCTTGATATTATAATAATATTAATAGCATGTTTTTGTATAGCGCTGTTAGTTACAGTATACGTAGCGCTTTGCAGAGACATTTTGCAGGCACAGGTCCCTCCCTGTCCGGTGGAGCTCACAATCTACTGTATGTTTTTGGTGCCTGAGGCACAGGGAGATAAAGTGACTTGCTTTTTTTGTACTATATTTGGGGGTTGTATTTGGGGGTTTATTGATCAAATTATTATGATGAACTGCCTTTTGAAATTACTGTACTGTACTCTACAGTATGTAATTTCTTTGAACTGCAGCACAACTAATCCTTCATCCCTCCCCCACGCACACACAAACTCTTTTCAACAGACACCTCCACAGAGTCATTCATTTTCTGAAGTTAGTCATTGTGTTTTTAATCCGTCCCTAGCCGAGCGTCAATCGCCTCACTGCACCTGCGTGTACTCTAAGCCTCTTTGAGATGGGAGCTAGCTGATTACTGCACATGACTCACCCAACCCCCCAAACCCTTTGAGGCTTTGTTTAGGGTAACGCTTTGGAAAATCCCTTCTCGAATTTGAAATGTAAATCTGATGTGCACAGCATTGTGAGAATTGAGAGTAAAAAAAACCATTAACTGATTCATGTTGTTTTGTCATTCATTCTTATACTGTAGGGGTGGGGGGGAGGGGTGTGGTTGTTGTCAATGATTATGATTACCAGGAATGTGAATAAATATTTATTTTATTTCATCAGGAACAAAAAAATACAAATATAAAAATAATCATGAATAATACATAATGCAGTCTTTATTAAGTTCTTCTGGCAGATTGAAATTGGATAAACATTTACAAAACATTTGTAAAACATGGAGAAACATGAATTATGCACATTTATAAGAATATTATTTAATAATATATATGCTGTAATGTATAATAATCTCCTACCCAGATTTGGTAATGTAGGGGAAAGACACCTCTGTGGCGCTGAGGAGGATGGTTAATTGTGATTGTAGACAAACGTTCTTTTCTTGATGGAATTCCTAAGAGAAAAAGAGAAAACAAGCATACAACTGCAATAGTGCATTACCAGGGACAACTAGGAGTATAAAGGAGCAATTGTATACAATAATTAAATACAGTATAACATATAAAATAAAACAATTGATTACACTAAAAAATACAAAAAATTTATACTAAAAAGAATTATACTAAAAAGAAACTATCGTGCCTTGGCATAGGAACCCAGATGTCTTGAAACTTGCTCCATTTGGGTGAAAATTGAGAAACTTACTCACCAAAAGTGGACTAGGACATAAGCGTATTGAAATGATCTTATCAGCATATGGGACGCTTGCTGCGAGGTGAAAATTGCATCAATCCAAGGAAGAGGATCTCCTTTCTGCTGGGGTGTCTGCTTGCTGCACATGCTTGCTGCTTTATCCCAGAGTTCAGCCGATCAACTCCTCCTGTGACGTCACCGTTGTTCTCCACAGCTACGGTGTCTCAGTAATGCCAAAAGACCTCCTACATGTTTCGAAACTCTAATAGTGGGTTTCTTCTCAGGGAATTTCACCGCAATTTCACCTCGCAGCAAAGCGGTCCTATATGTGATAAGACCATTTCAATAACGCTTATGTCCTAGTCACTTCTGGTGAGTAGGTTCCAATTTTACACCAAACGGAGCAAGTTTCAAGACACATTGGTTCCTATGCCAAGGACAGATAGTTCTTTTTAGTATAATTCTTTTTAGTATAAAATTTTTGTATTTTAGTGTAATCAATTGTTTTATTTTATATGTTATACTGTATTTATTATTGTATTAAAATTGCTCTTTTATACATCCTAGTTGTCCCTGGGTAATGCACTATTGCAGTGTGTATGCTTGTTTTCTCTTTTTCTCTTGAGGAATCCATCAAGAAAATAACTTTGTCTACAATCACAATTAAACCATTCCTCAGCGCCACAGGAGGTGTCTTTCCCCTACGCACATACTGTAACTGCACTAATTTTTTGTTTTCTTGTCGTTTCAGGAAAAAAGGGTGGCCTGGGGGGAGGTGGGGCTTTGTGTCAAGTCTAATCTGTTTTGTACAGTAAAATGTACAGTATATAAACAGCAGTATTGATGTACACAAAACCTCTCCTCTCTCAATGAACATTGTACTGTACACGGAATGAGGAAAGGAACAAAGATAAAGGCGGAAAAATAATATTACTATGTATACTGTTATATATATATATATATATTATTATTATATATTATATTATATATAGAGATATATATATTATAATAATATATATATTATATATCTATTATCAGCCCCCCCCCCCTCTCCACAGAGTCATTAATTTTCTGAATCTTGCCATTGTGTTCTTAATCTGTCCATAGCCGAGCTACAGTACAAAGCCTCACTGCGCCTGCGTGTAATTCTCTTTGAGACGGGAGCTTTGAGGCTTTGTTTATGGCAACGTTTTGGAAAATCCCTTCTCGAATTTGATTTGCACAGAGCATCACCTTGATATAATAATAATAATAATAATAATAATAATAATAATAGCATGTTTTTGTATAGCGCTGTTAGTCACAGTATACGTAGCGCTTTGCAGAGACATTTTGCAGGCACAGGTCCCTCCCTGTCCCGTGGAGCTCACAATCTACTGTATGTTTTTGGTGCCTGAGGCACAGGGAGATAAAGTGCCTTGCTTTTTATGTACTGTATTTGGGGGTTGTATTTGGGGGTTTATTGATCAAATTATTATGAACTGCCTTTTGAAATTACTGTACTCTACTCTACAGTATGTAATTTCTTTGAACTGCAGCACAACTAATCGTTCATCCCTCCCCCATGCACACACAAACTATTTTCGACAGACATTAATTTTCTGAAGTTAGTCATTGTGTTTTTAATCCGTCCCTAGCCGAGCGTCAATCGCCTCACTGCGCCTGCGTGTACTCTAAGCCTCTTTGAGATGGGAGCTAGCTGCTTACTGCGCATGAGTCACCCAACACCCCCCCTCTCCACAGTCATTCAACAGACACCTCCACAGAGTCATTCATTTTCTGAAGTTAGTCATTGTGTTTTTAATCCGTCCCTAGCCGAGCGTCAATCGCCTCACTGCGCCTGCGTGTACTCTAAGCCTCTTTGAGATGGGAGCTAGCTGATTACTGCACATGACTCACCCAACCCCCCAAACCCTTTGAGGCTTTGTTTATGGTAACGCTTTGGAAAATCCCTTCTCGAATTTGAAATGTAAATCTGATGTGCACAGCATTCTGAGACTTGAGATTAAAAAAAACCATTCACTGATTCATGTTGTTTTGTCATTCATTCTTATACTGTAGGGGTGGGGGGGAGGGGTGTGTTTGTTGTCAATGATTATGATTACCAGGAATGTGAATAAATATTTATTTTATTTCATCAGGAACAAAAAAATACAAATATAAAAATAATCATCAATAATACATATTATATAATATTTATTACGTTCTTCTGGCAGATTGAAATTGGATAAACATTTACAAAACATTTGTAAAACATGGAGAAACAGGAATTATGCACATTTACTGTATAAGAATATTATTTAATAATATATATACTGTAATGTATAAAAAAAATATATATATATTGTATATATTATATGTATATATATATATATATATATACAGTATACATATTAATATAATATTATTTTTTCCGTCTTTATCTTGTTCCTCATTCCGTGTACAGTAGTTCATTGAGAGGAGAGGTTTTGTGTACATCAATACTGCTGTTTATATACTGTACATTTTACTGTACAAAACAGATTAGACTGGACACAAAACCCCACCTCCCCCCAGGCCACCCTTTTTTCTTGAAACGACAAGAAAACCAAAAATTAGTGCAGTTACAGTACTGTATTATGGCATTGTGTGATGTGTAGTACTACTGTAGATGCTGGTGCTGCTTTCTCTGGAAAGAAAAAAATTGAGCAGTTAGTAGTCAGTTACTGTAGTACTGTCAAACTAGTCTATACTGGAATTACTGTATACTCTGACTACTGTTAAATACTGTGTACTGTAACCTGATGGCTGGTGCTGCTCTCTCTGTAAAGAAAAAACTGTAACTACTGTATACTCTGACTATTGGGAAAGAAAAAATCTGTGCCATACTTACCTGTATCATACTGTACTTACAATACTACAGCACAGTACTACTTTCCTGATGCTTGCCCATTACACACGATGACAATAAGTACATCGTTCCAAAAACTCATTATGCCTTTCAACAACTCGTCCTTTTTGGAGGGTTTCGCTACTTTCCGGATATGGTCCTTCAGCTGATGCCAGACCATTTCGATCGGATTGAAGTCTGGCAATCTGTCATTGGAAAAAAAGGACAATTCTTTTAAGAGATACAGTACACAGTAAAAACAGTGGGGAAAAAAGTGAGACACAGTCTACTGCACTTACTCCCCTGGCTTCTTCACCCAGTTGATACCGCGCTCAAGGATATGCGCTGTTGACGCGGTGTGCTTCGGATCGTTGTCCTGGTAGAAGCGGTGACCATTGGGGAACTCACGTGTGATATATTGCACTATCTCAGGGACAATGTTGTCTTGGAAGAAAGCTTTATTCATTATTCCTATAGCAAGAAAAGAAAAGTCCTCAAAAAACTGCACAATAGTACAGTACAGTGCATACAGTAAGGTTACACTAGTAAAGTACAGTGCATACAGCTACATTATATTTGATATATTTTACCTTCAAAGATGACAATGCATCCTGGTCCACGCCTAGAGATGGCACCCCACACATGCAGCTTTGCGGGGTGTTTTGACCACGGCTTCAAAGATATGCGGCCTTTTTTGTGGAATGCAAAGCTTGCAAATTTCTCCAGCGATACAGTAGACTCATCAGTGAAGATGCAATCCTGGAAAGTCTCCCCACTGTCGATCCATGCCTGGGCGTGGACCACTTTTTTTATTTTGTTTGCATCCCGTATCATGGGATACGCTCTGTAATGACAAGGAATAAATAATTTTAGCGGTACAGTACAGTTTCCTAAACAACACTTTTACCTCCTGTACTGTCCAGTACTAACCTCACACGCCCATATTTCCATCCAATGCTGCGTCTCATCTTCTTTATGCTGCTCTCGGATACAGTCAGATTGTGCTTTTCCTGCGGAGTGTTTTTGACCCTTAATGCACTCTTTTCATCATTCTCCTCACTTATTTTGTCCACCAGAAGAGTTGTCTCCCTACAATGTAAAGAAAATATACAGGCATACCCCGCTTTAAGAACACTCACTTTAAGTACACTCGCGAGTAAGTACATATCGCCCAATAGGCAAACGGCAGCTCACGCATGCGCCTGTCATCACGTCCTGAACAGCAATACCGGCTCCCTACCTGTACCGAAGCTGTGCGCAAGCAGGGAGACTATAGAGCCTGTTACAGATGCGTTATTTACATCAGTTAAGCACGTATATAACGATTGCAGTACAGTACATGCATCGATAAGTGGGAATAGGTAGTGCTTCACTTTCAGTATATTTTTCGCTTTACATACATGCTCCGGTCCCATTGCGTACGTTAATGCGGGGTATGCCTGTATTGTTTTATTAATATGCAGCAATATAAAATTTATATATAAATATACAAAATATATATACTGTTGTACTATATATATACAAAATATATATATACTGTTGTAATATAAATATGCAAAATATATATACTGTACTGATATAAATATAAATATACAAAATATATATATACTGTTGTACTATATATATACAAAATATATATACTGTTGTAATATAAATATACAAAATATATATACTGTACTGATATAAATATAAATTTACAAAATATATACTGTTGTACTATATATATACAAAATATATATACTATTGTAATATAAAAATACAAAATATATATACTGTTGTAATATAAATCAACAGAAATAACAAAATTATTAGATTTAAATTAAAATTAATTTTATTTTAAAGTTGTACACTGGTTTTATTCTTAGTTGGCTAGTTCCACAAGCCGGGAGATTTCCCGGCTTGCTAGCCAAATCCCCTCGGCGTGCCGCGCGTCACTGATGCGCGGTCACGCTTCATCGGGCTCCCCGAGGGAGCCCTGGTGTCCCGCGATGTGGGGGACGGCGGTGGGGGGTTCCGGGGGACCCAGCGGACCCGGAGAGAGGAGGGGGAAGCCCCGATCGGAGCACCGCTCCTCCGATGCTTCGGCACGCCCACGGGACATCCCGGCGCGCGCCCGGTTACTGTCGCGGCCGAGACCGGGCAAAGGTAAGAATAAACTCGGCCGCGACAGTATAAATATACTTACGCGTTAGTTACCCTTGGTGCCCTTTTGCGGTCTCTGTTTTTTCCGTGTGCATGATAGCTCACGGTAGTTGCTGGCACAACGATGCCAGAAGTAGCTAACCAGCGTTGAATAGCAGCAATTCGGTGTCCGCTTGTGTACATGTCCTTAATTCGCATGCTGAGCTCCTTGGAAATCTTTTGAACAGGCATTGCTGTGAGTAGAAAGAAATACAAACACAAGAATGTATATTCGATGTTTAGTCGATGTGTATTCTATGTGCAGTCAATACACAAAATGCATGGTGTATGTATACGGTAATGACTCACATTAGAGTACGCCCACTTTCAACACCTGTACCTGGTTGCCATGCATAAAAGGTTACACACTTTGCATAGCCCACTACTCGATGATCTTTATCTGAACTTGCCCTTGTCCAGATACTACATTGGGCCACCTGCTTCCATGGATCAACCCCGATTCTACGGACGCAGGAACCCACTCGCCTCTGCCGTGCCTGTCAAGCAGAAAAAGCGAAAGGCGGTTGCTGTTAAAGAAAACCTTCTGCTGACCCTAAAGGCTAAGGGTTTTCATAGACGTCAGCCTTATTATGTCAAGAAGATATACGGTGATGTACTCTCGACGCAAACGATTGGCAGCCAATCAGTCGAACCCGCAGACCACTTCCTCACATACGCTTCGACGACTCTGCCGCCACTGTCCCGGAAATCTTCAGCCCGTCTTCTCCACCCCTCGTCCTTGACGCTGCCGCCGCCCTCACGGAAACCCACAGGCCATCTTCTCCAGTTCTATCCGACGACGCTGCCTCTGAAATCCACGGGTCACTTTCTCCTTTGCTCTTAGACGACGCTGCCGCTTCTCCTCTACCGGATATCCACAGGTCACCTCCTCCACTCTTCTTTGATGTCGCTGCCGCTTCTCTCCATGGAACCCCCATCTCATCCTCCTTTGCACCCATCCCCCCAGATGTTCACACACCATGCACAAGAAGCAGCTCGTTAGAACGGATGCTGAATGGGATAACTGTGGATCTCCCCGGGAATTCTATTGTGCTAGCAAAGATAGATCTGCTTCTGGACACAATGCTAAATGTGGAGCAACGGATGCTACAAATGGATCAACGGATGATACATATGGATCAACGGGTGGAGAAGATAGAGGCTGACATAGCGGGCATACATTATTTGCTCGGTGTTAATGCCCCTGTTTCCCCGACGCCGGAGCAGGGGGGTGACATGGATGTGATGAATGGGACCTTCGACCCCCTTCCATCACCAAGCGCACCCCTCCACCAGAAGATGTAGTGTACATGTATGCCATTGAGGAGGACATGACAACCCCGTCAAGACCACGCCAGGAGACAACACTGCGACCAAGACCGGAGGAAAGCTTCCTCCCAGACAACCTACCATTGCCCGTGGACGGACAATGCGGAGGACTTTCTGTAAGACCATACTGTTGTGCTGAACTGTATTGTACTCTACATGATTTGACCTGCTGTACTTAAAGGAGATGTGTTTTTTTACTTGTATTTCTACAGAAATGTTTTAACTTGCTGTCCACACACACAGGACCTGCACAATTACAGTCCCTGGGGGCCGCAAACAGGCACGGTTTTCAAGGTTGTCCTGAAAACCTGCCCTATTTGCTGCCCTCGAGGACTGTACTGGTGCAGACTGTTTTGCACACCATCCCACTGAACAGTATATGTTTTGACTTGTCGTTCTTTAATAAAGGAGATGTTGCGTTTTGCTTATTTTATGAATAAAGAATTTGTTTTTAAAACATGACTGTAAACCATACTGACTGACATAAATGTTTTCGCACATGTAGCAGTAAACCATACACCTGTTGATGTTTTGAATTGCTGTGCACTTAAAATGTTTCTACATTGTACAGTATTTGTAAATAAATGTTTTTGTACTTACTCCACCAATAAAAGAACATGTTGATTTGTCTTACATTGTTCCATTTGCTCCTTTGCTACTGTAACAAAATACAGTGTTTCTAGAATGTCAGGCATACTGCACTGTATACTGTAGGCATGCTCAGTATAAGAGTATTAAAAAAAAAATAGAAGACACAAACTGTACTGTATGTACCGGCACTGTATACTGTAGAAGACACATAATGTATGTGATACATGTAGAATAAATGCATAGTTTTTATTTTTTCGGGTTTATTACACAGTATACTGTACTGTATATAAAAAAGTATTGTACAGTATACATCAGCATACTGTTTCAGGTACAGTATTCTATCCTAATCCAGCGGTGCGCAAACTGTGGGGCGCGACCCCCGGGGGGGGCGCGACACTGCCGACGGGGGGCGCGGGGTTTACAGAGGCCCCGCGCGCTTCCCGAAGGCACCTTTTTTCCTTCTCCCATTTGCCTTTTTATTCTCCCTGCTCTTTGGCTTGCTGTCCCCAGTGTCATCCACACTCCTTCCTACAGTATTATGTATTATTTATTTTTTTCCGTTTTCAATGTTGTGTTTTCACTTTTTTGAAAAATTATAATTGCACATTCTTAGTATGATTGATATAGTAGCAGCCTACCCTTTCACTTGCAGAGGATCGCAGCGAAGCAGGTTGCCAGCGGAGGAGAGCAGGAACATAGCGCTATTGCAGGGCAGACACCGTAAGGAGGGGCGTTTGACATCACAGTGCTGGGGCGTGCTCCTCCCCGTACCTCCGAAGCCCACGTGCGTGCACATACCATCACGTGTCCACCACCTGCACTATCCTGTTCAGCTGCCCGCCTGCGCACAGCTTCTTCGGCTGCCCACCTGCACACAGCTTCTTTGGCTGCCCGCCCACGCACAGCTTCTTCGCGTGCCCGCCTGCGCACAGCTTTTTTGTCCTCTTGCGCACAGCGTTTGCCGGCCCGCGCACACCAGGTTTTGCCGCACGCCGCCTGTGCCCCCACCAGTTTGCACACCGCTGCATTCAATCACAGCACACACAATCAAGTCACAGCACACATACTCAATCACAACACACACTCATCACAGCACACACAACACACTCAATCACAACCAACACAGACACAATCAACACCCACACAAAATCACAACAGACACAGCACACACACACACACTCAATCACAAGACACAGTACACATACTCAATCACAACACACAGACACAGCACACATACTCAATCACAAAACGCACACAGACTCAATCACAACACACACAATCATAACAGTCACACACTTTCACCTGGGGGGTGGGGGGGGTAGTACTCAGTATGCTCTAGTCCCCCGTGTGCTGCAGGGAAACAGACAGACAGAAGGAGGAGGGACTTTCTGTGTCCAGTGAAGGCCCTGTCCCCGCAGCAAGGCCCCGGCCGCACAGCAGAGAAGCAGCATGGTGCTTGTTCAGCCGCCCGCCTGCGCACAACGTCTGCCGCCTGCGCCCCTCTAAATCTTGCGCCCCCAGTTTGCGCACCGTTGCAGTAATGTACAAGATAAGACCCAAGAGCTGACACACAGCTCTTTGCACATGGTTTTTAGGGGCAGCCAGCTGGGCTTCACCTTTGTTATGAAGACTGAACACTGTCACAGTGGGTTTTTTATTATTTCATATATCTGCGCCCCTTTATCTAATCTTATTTATCTTCTACATTTTCCCTGCAAAAACATCATCCCAATGTATTACTGGTAGATTAGTCCTCGGTTTATTAAAATCTGCCTTTTAAAAGTTTAAGGTCTTTATTGAACCCAAATAATCTTTTTTTTGATCATTTATTTCGAATGAGACCATATTATGATCGCTGTTACCGAAATGTTCCAGGACATGAATATTTGCTATTATTTCTACATTATTTGATATGACCAAATCCAGTATTGCCCCTCTCCTGGTTGGTTCCACAATAATTTGCGTCTTGTAAGTGTCTTTAAGCACCCCCAAAAACCTGTTTCCTTTCATTGTAATGCTAATCTCATTGTCCCAGTCTATGGGGCCTATTTTATAAACTTCGATAACTAAGTCATCAAGCTTTTTGAGAACTTCTCGAATGATTTGGCATATGTAGCTATTCTGAAAACTTTGATAGCCAAAATCGGTAGCGCTCTGGCTCAGACACACCGAGCGGGAGCTCAAAAAGAGCTCAAACTCGCATTTTGTGAAAAATCACCCTATTCTAGTAGCTCCGACAATCTCATCGAGGCTGCAACTCACAAGAAACAAGGGTGACTGGATGTGATTTGCAGTATGACGGAAGAAAAAAAATATTTTTACTGCAACGGATTGAAGCCGGGGATCTTCGGAGCTAACCGCTAAGATAATGAAGGTGTTTAATATCAGTGCATGGTTTATTGGGGGTAGAGGTGGTGGATGAAGGTGGTATTTGGCCCGTGATGGGTATTTAGGCAAACCGGGAGAGTTGCGGGAGGAGTTAACCCCTTTATTAACTTAGTGGTTACCACCACTATGGCAGTGAAAGAGTTAACCCCTCCCGCAACACTCCCGGTAGGCTTAGCCGCACACCATGGGGCAATTGCAACCTTCACCAACGCCCTGTACGCACAAGAAACCAGGTACTCTGGTTTAAACCCTTCATTGGCTTAGCGGCTAGCCGCTATGGTAATGAAGCTGTTGTTATTTTATTTTAATAACAGAGTATTGTAGCATGTTGTCACCGGAGATGAACTGCATTTTTTTCAGCCTTGGGGACCCCCTGCTTAACAAGTTACGGGCTTTGGTATAGGGTACTGGTATCCCCCTGCTTTGTTTAAATGTCCCGGTCACCTGACGCAGGAAATTGAAATGCACACGAGATACCGACACCCCATACCGGGGCCTGTAACTTGGGAAGCAGGGGGCCACAGGACCTGAAATTAATGTGTATTAAATCCCTGAAATCATTTTTAGGATCTTCCATCTTTCTCTAACTTTGTCATTGGTGCCAACGTGTACTAAGACCTCAGTGTCAGTCCCAGCCCCACCCAGCAATCTGTCTACCCGATCCGCAATGTCCCGAACTCGAGCCCCTGGGAGACAACAAACTGTTCGGTTCATGTGGTCATGGAAACGGATTGCCCCATCTACTTTCCTAATAATGGAGTCCCCTACCACCACAATATTTCTTGGTATCTGTGTATCTCGAGTCCTCTCTGTGCTCTAGGAACTGTTGCCCTGGCTGCTAGAGAAATCAGTCTTCCCCAGCCTTGCCATTCCTACCCTGACACTCCCAATATCTTCGCTCATTATGGCAAATCTATTGGGATGGATCAGCTCAGTACTGGCTTGCCTCTTCCTCTTCCCTCTGCTTCCCCTTTAAACTGTTACCCAGCTATCTACCTGCTCCTCACTCACAGCTCCACCATCTGCAGCACTAGTCCCAGCCAGGGCCTGCTCCTTGAACACTAAACTCCTTTCAAGATGATCAATGTCTTTCAATATTGCAAGTTTCCTCTTCAGATCAGCTATTGAGACTCTTAAGAGGACACGCTTACACTTCTCACTGCTGTATGCTCCCTGGAACAGCTGCTCCAAGTGCAAATACATGTGGCAATATGTGCACATCCCCCCCCCTCGATATTGGGGGGGGGGGGGATAGGTTCAAGACCCTATGCAGGACAGGTTCTTTTTGGATTTATTTGCTAGGCACGCTTGCCCCTTCTGATTGTAATGAATGTATAGATACCAGCACTTTAGTATGATAGTGCACACATCTTCTGTCGTACCGTTCTTACTTGGATGATTTGGTGTGTCTCCTACCCTCTGGTCCTACAAAATTAGGCTATTCTAAATAGTAATTTGAGTCTGGTAACATCACTAGATATAAATATTAATATCAATTTATTTAGCATGTAACCTCAGATTTGTATACACGAGGAATATTAATTAGTTTTTATACATTTTTTACACCATCATGTATATGCATATATGATTTTTATGTATTATATTTTTTACTTTATACATTCATTTGCACTAGTGGTCTTTGTTATATTAATAAATGTCATTCTGTTTTTTTTTTTCAATTGTATAACAACTGCTGCATTTATGTCCTTTTTTAAATTATGTAATAGTGCACTGAATATCTATGGTTTTTCCATGTTTTATACACCTTTTCCATGTTTTCTGTCTTGCAACACCCATGTGAAGGTTTCTAGCTGATGCCCATAATTACCTAAATGGTTTTTGAACTTGATATAGGCTATATAAGCTATACGGGCACTAGATACCTCACACCCCTGACAAAGTCACGTGTTGACGAAACACGTTGGGACCCAGATGTTTAGACGTATTACATCATTACGTCATCACGTCATCACGTCTCCACAAGAAGCTAGTGTATCGTGGCACTAGCGCTACTTAGTTAAGTTAATACTATTGGACAACTTTGTTGCTATTTGTTTCCTGGATGGTTCAAAAGCATGGACTCTTACATCTCATCGTGGAACCCGGATCCGGAATGACCGTCCTCGGTCTTGGAGCATATGAAGTTCCCCCCAGATGAGTTCCACTGATTTGAGATCATCTATCTCTCAATGCGCATGTTCTAGCTACACTTATGAGTGTGCTACTTTTACAGTATCTTCTACATTGATAAATGTCAACACACATTCACGCTATGTGGCACGCACCTCTTTTTTTTTCCCTTTTCTAAACAGATCTTCGTGGATGTGGTTCATCCTCTTAGAAGTTACGAAACTGCCACGGCACTTTAGATCCTCTATACCAGTATATGGACTTATACACTATATGGACTTAATTTATGGCCTTTTTTGTTGCAATTATCACTGTATTCTTAGTATTATACACTACATCTCGAGTTGTTACACTCCTACATACACACTTTTTATCTGTCTCACACTGAAGATATGTGATTTTTTCACAAACACTTTACTTTTATTGTATTTACACAATTTACTGTTCATAATATTATTGGAATTTCTTAGTAAGGGCTTAGATATAGAGATAGATATAGATAGATAGATAGATATAGAGATAGATAGAGAGAGAGATATAGATAGATAGATATATCTATCTATATATACAGTGTTCGACAAACCTATACATTTGCTCGCCCCGGGCGAGTGGATTTAACCCCCGGGCGAGTAAATATTGGCCCAAGCAGCACACGTTTGGTACTAGGTGGCGAGTAATCCTCTTCCGTGGATTGATGCAATTTCACCTCGCAGCAAGCGGTCCCATATGCTGATAAGATCATTTCAATAACGCTTATGTCCTAGTCACTTTTGGTGAGTAAGTTTCCAATTTTACACCAAATGGAGCAAGTTTCAAGACATCTGGTTCCTATGCCAAGGCACAGATAGTTCTTTTTAGTATAATTCTTTTTAGTATAAATTTTTTGTATTTTTAGTGTAATCAATTGTTTTATTTTATATGTTATACTGTATTTAATTATTGTATTACAATTGCTCTCTTTATACATCCTAGTTGTCCCTGGGTAATGCACTATTGCAGTGTGTATGCTTGTTTTCTCTTTTTCTCTTGAGGAATCCATCAAGAAAAGAACTTTGTCTACAATCACAATTAAACCATTCCTCAGCGCCACAGGAGGTGTCTTTCCCCTACATTACCAAATCTGGGTAGGAGATTCCAGATTCACTTCTTTGGGCAGCTCCAGGACTACCTTGGACGCTATATCACAGGTTTTTTGTAATTCATTGTACTTCATTGTTTGCATGAGCGCTATTGTTCACCTTTATTTTCACTATACAGTATGTGCGTACTGTATTATGGCATTGTGTGATGTGTAAGAAAAAAATCGAGCAGTTTGTAGGCAGTTACTGTAGTACTGTCAAACTAGTCTATACTGGAACTACTGTATACTCTGACTACTGTTAAATACTATGTACTGTAACCTGATGGCTGGTGTTGCTCTCTCTGTAAAGAAAAAACTGTAACTACTGTATAGTCTGACTATTGGGAAAGAAAAAATCTGTGCCATACTTACCTGTATCATACTGTACTTACAATACTACTGCACAGTACTACTTTCCTGATGCTTGCCCATTACGCACGATCACAATGGGCAACACAGTCGCAATATGGTCTATGTATTTATTGCAGCGTTCCACGGTGAGTACATCGTTCCAAAAACTCATTATGCCTTTCAACAACTCGTCCTTTTTGGAGGGTTTCTCCACTTTCCTGATATGGTCCTTCAGCTGTTGCCAGACCATTTCGATCGGATTGAAGTCTGGTGATCTGTCATTGGAAAAAAGGACAATTAGTTTAAGAGATACAGTACACAGTATAAACAGTATGGGAAAAATGAGACACGGTCTACTGCACTTACTCCGTTGGCGTCTTCACCCAGTTGATACCGCGCTCAAGGATATGCGCTGTTGACGCGGTGTGCTTCGGATCGTTGTCCTGGTAGAAGCGGTGACCATCTGGGAACTCGCGTGTGATATATTGCACTATCTCAGGGACAATGTTGTCTTGGAAGAAAGCTTAATTCATGATTCCTATAGCAAGAAAAGAAAAGTGCTCAAAAAACTGCACAATAGTACAGTACAGTGCATACAGTAAGGTTACACTAGTAAAGTACAGTGCATAAGGCTACATTATATTTGATATATTTTACCTTCAAAGATGACAATGCATCTTGGTCCACGCCTAGAGATGGCACCCCACACATGCAGCTTCACGGGGTGTTTTGGCCGCGGCTTCAAAGATATGCGGCCTTTTTTGTGGAATGCAAAGTTTGCAAATCTCTCCAGCGACACAGTAGACTCATCAGTAAAGATGCAATCCTGGAAAGTCTCCCCACTGTCGATCCATGCATGGGCCTGGACCACTCTTTTGATTTTGTTTGCGTCCCGTATCATGGGGTACACTCTGTAATGACAAGGAATAAATAATTTTAGCGGTACAGTACAGTTTCCTAAACAACACTTTTACCTCCTGTACTGTCCAGTACTAACCTCACACGTTCATATTTCCATCCAATGCTGCGTCTCATCTTCTTTATGCTGCTCTCGGATACAGTCAGATTATGCTTTTCCGGCAGAGTGTTTTTGACCCTTAATACACTCTTCTCATCATTCTCCTCACTTATTTTGTCCACCAGAAGAGTTGTCTTCCTACAATGTAAAGAAAATATATTGTTTTATTAATATGCAGCAATATAAAATTTATATATAAATATACAAAATATATATACTGTTGTACTATATACTGTATATACAAAATATATATACTGTTGTAATATAAATATAAATATACAAAATATATATACTGTTGTAATATAAAAATAAATATACAAAATATATATACTGTTGTAATATAAATATAAATATACAAAATATATATATACTTTTGTAATATAAATATAGATATACAAAATATATATATATACTGTTGTAATATAAATCAACAGAAATAACAGAATTATTAGATTTAAATTTAAATTAATTTTATTTTAAAGTTGTATAAATATACTTACGCGTTAATTACCCTTGTTGCCCTTTTGCGGCCTCTTTTTTTTTCGTGTGCATGATAGCTCACGGTGGTTGCTGGCACAACGATGCCAGAAGTAGCTAACCAGCGTTGGATAGCAGCAATTTGGTGTCCGCTCATGTACATGTCCTTAATTCTCATGCTGAGCTCCTTCGAAATCTTTTTAACAGGCATTGCTGCGAGTAGAAAGAAATACAAACACAAGAATGTATATTCGATGTTTAGTCGATATGTATTCAATGTGCAGTGAATCCACAAAATGGATGATGTATTTATACGGTAATGACTCACATTAGAGTACGCCCACTTTCAACACCTGTACCTGGTCGCCATGCATAAAAGGTTACACACTTTGCATAGCCTACCACTCGATGATCTGTATCTGAACTTGCCCTTGTCCAGATACTGCATTGTGCCACCTGCTTCCATGGAACAACACCAATTCTACGGATGCAGGAACCCACTCACCTCTGCCGTGCCTGTCAAGCAGAAAAAGCGAAAGGCGGTTGCCGTTTCCACGCCAAGGCAAAAGCGACAGGCTAAGGCCAATAAAGAAAACCTTCTGCTGACCCCAAAGGCTAGAGGTTTTCATAGACGTCAGCCTTATTATGTCAAGAAGATATACGGTGATGTACTCTCGACGCAAAACGATTGGCAGCCAACCCATCGAACCCGCAGACCACTTCCTCACATACGCTTCGACGACTCTGCCGCCGCTGTCCCGGAAATCTTCAGCCCGTCTTCTCCACCCCTCGTCCTTGACGCTGCTGCCGCCCTCACGGAAACCCACAGGCCATCTTCTCCAGTTCTATCCAACGACACTGCCTATGAAATCCATGGGTCACTTTCTCCTTTGCTCTTAGATGACTCTGCTTCTCGCCCGGAAATCCAAAGGTCACTTTCTCCATCCCTCTTCGACGACGCTGCCGCTTCTCCTCTACCGGATATCCATAGGGCACCTCCTCCACTCTTCTTCGATGTCGCTGCCGCTTCTCTCCATGGAAACCCCATCTCATCCTCCGTTGCACCCATCCCCCGAGATGTTCACACGCCATGCACAAGAAGCAGCTCGTTAGACTGGATGCTGAATGGGATAACTGTGGATCTCCCCGGGAATTCTATTGTGCTAGCAAAGATAGATCTGCTTCTGGAGACAATGCTAAATGTGGAGCAACGGATGCTACAAATGGATCAACGGATGATACATATGGATCAACGGATGGATCGACGGATGGAGAAGATAGAGGCTGACATAGCGGGCATACATTATTTGCTCGGTGCTAATGCCCCTGTGTGGCAGGACGGCCTGTAGCCGAGGTCAGGGAACAGTCCACACGTGTAGTTTCAGGATAATGAAAAATGTTCAATGGCTTTATTTCTCCACAGTAACATAACATGCGGATACACTGTCCCTTTAACAAAAATAAATCCTGCTCCGTGATGGGAGAAAAACTGACTAATCACAGTCAGTACCTATCTAGCAGGCTGGCTGGCTAAACCATAACCAAACCTTCATAGTCTTTTAAGCAGTCATGAAAACAAATGAAACAAATCTTACTTTGGCTGCAGTAAGTAGTGTTGTATCCTTCTGGCTAGCAGCACATCTATCCATGTGCTCTTGTCTGAGAGAGTCAGCTACTGCTGGTAACAAGATCCTATTCTATCTTTCTGGCTCTCAGGTGTCAGCTTACTTCCTGACTATCTAAGTTCCACCTGAGTTAACCCTTATGAGTGCTGGATGAAGCACTCAGACATATGTCTCCCAGGCGTAACTGATAGGAGTTGACTTCACTCTGTCACATACCTCCCCTGTTTGTGTGTGGCTAATGTCCCACACGGCTGAAGCCCGACCCTCCACTCCTTCCCTTGACAAAAAATCAGCATTTCCATGGTCCTTTCCAGGTCTCTGCTGAATATCAAAAGAGAAGGGTTGGAGGGCAATATACCACCTGGTCAACCTTGGATTTGTGTCCTTCATGGTGTTTAACCACTTCAAGGGCGCATGGTCAGTGACCAGGGTGAAGTGTACTCCGGCGACATAATGTCTCAAGGCCTCAATTGCCCATTTTACAGCGAGGCACTCCTTCTCAATAACGGAATACCTCACTTCCCTTGAGAACAGCTTCCAGCTGATGAACAGTATGGGGTGTTCAACACCATCAAATTGCTGAGACAGCACTGCTCCGAGTCCTACCTCTGAGACATCCGTCTGGATGATGAAGGGCTCTTTAAAATCTGGGCTCCGAAGAGCGGGGCCCTCTGACAGGCACGTTTTTAGCATGTCAAAGGCGTCTTGGCACTCCCAAGACCATTTAACTTGGGTTGGGGCACTCTTTTTTGTCAGATCTGTTAGGGGTGCAGAAATTTCCGAAAAATTGGGGATAAACCGCCGGTAATACCCTGCTAACCCCAAAAGGGAGCGGACCTGTGTCTTTGTCTGTGGGGTGGGGACTTCCTTTATGGCGGCCACCTTGCTAGCTAGTGGCCTTACTATCCCTCCCCCAACGGCATAGCCCAAGTACTTTGTAGTGGATTTACCCAGGGCACATTTTTTTGGATTTGCAGTGAGCCCTGCTTCTCTTAAGGACGTTAGGACTGCCCTTAACCTTTTTATATGAGACTGCCAGTGTCTGCTATAGATGACAATGTCATCCAAGTAGGCCACGGCATATGCCCTATGGGGTCGTAGTACCTTATCCATTAACCTTTGGAACGTGGCTGGAGCCCCATGTAACCCAAATGGCATAGTGACGAATTGGTATAAACCGAGAGGGGTGGCGAAGGCAGTTTTGCATTTGGATTCTTCCGCTAGAGGTATCTGCCAAAATCCTTTCGTGAGATCTAGGGTGGAGATATACTCTGCTTTACCAAGCGAATCAAGCAATTCATCCACCCTAGGCATTGGATATGCATCAAATCTGGATACAGCATTTACCTTTCGCAGATCTACGCAAAACCTCACCTTCCCATCTGGTTTAGGGACCAACACGATAGGGCTACACCATTCGCTGTGGGACTCCTCGATCATGCCCAATTCCAACATGTCTATTATCTCCCTCTCTGCCAGGTCTTTTCGGCACTCTGGCAATCTATAGGGACGGGACCGTACTTTTACGCCAGGTTCTGTCTCAATCCTATGGGACACTAAATCAGTCTGCCGTGGCAGCTCAGAAAAAACATCTGAGAACTGGTCACATACATCAAGTAGGTCTGACCTTTGTTCCATTGTTAACTGCTCTCCCATGGGAACCTGATGGTCAGTGTACGTACTACCCTTTGGAAGCTTTGGACCCAAATCCGTCTCTCCTTCCCGAGGGTGAATGAACAGCGATCTCATCGTTTTCCAGGGTTTCAGGAGGTTCACGTGGTAGATTTGTTTACCCTTCCTGGACCCTGGTTGAGAGATCTCATAGTCTCCCCGGTGCGGCGGAGAACTTGGAAAGGACCCTGCCACTTCGCAAGGAGTTTACTCTCTGATGTCGGTAGTAGTAGCATCACTTGGTCCCCAGGTTGGAAGACCCTCAAGCGAGCATTTTGGTTGTACTGCCTCTCTTGACGTTCTTGAGCAGATTTGAGGTTTTCCTTCGCAAAACGACCTATCATGTCTAGGCGGTTTCTAAGGTCTATGACATACTGAAGGTTATTCTTGGAGGGGGAGGGCTCCTCCTCCCAGGATTCCTTCAGTAGGTCGAGAATACCCCGAGGTTGGCGTCCATATAGGAGCTCAAACAGGGAGAAGCCTGTTGATGTTTGGGGAACTTCTCGTGTCCACAAACTTCCTAAGCATAGATTTTAAAGTACGGTTAAACCTCTCTACCAATCCATCACTCTGAGGATGGTAGACCGAGGTCCGGACGGATTTTACCTCCAATAACTTCAGGACATCCTGCATTAACTTTGCCATGAAATTTGTTCCCTGGTCAGTTAACATTACTTGGGGAAGTCCTACCCTAGAAAACAGTTCTAACAGCCTGTGAATCCATTTAATAATCCTAACTGATTTTACAATATAAAACATAACATTCCAATCCACACAGTACATTGCATTTACATTGTATAAATGATGCATAAAATCATTTCAAATGTATTTATTTGTATTTATTTATTTATTTATTTATGTATTGCGGGGATGCTGTGTGATTATTTTTTATTGTGGGTAGTGGGAGGGGGTGAAGGGGGTATTAGCCCCAACGGTGCTTGTTTTGGGCTTGCGGGGGGTAGCGGGAGTGGTTAACCCCTTCATGACCGTAGCGGTATTAACTGCTACGGTCGTGAAGGGGTTAAGTGCACCCGCAACCCCCCCGCAAGTCCTAAACTCACACCAAGGGCCAAATACCCCCTTCACCCACCCACGGGCTACCCACAATAAGCGGGGCAGTGGGTTAACCCCTTCCATTGCCTTAGCGGCTATACGCTATGGTAATGAAGCAGCATTTCTGTACTTTTAATAATATTGAGCAGGAGCAGGGGCCCCCCTGAGTTTAGATTTCTGGCTCAGGGAACCCCCTGCTCACTGTACAATATTATTAAAAATGCAGAAATGCTGCTTCTTTACCATAGCACAAAGCCGCTAAGGTAAAGAACGAGTGTTTATTTATATATGTGTTTTATTTATACTGTACATGTGCAGAGGGTCTCCGGAGCAGAACCGCTGTGGTTTCAGGTCCGGGGACCCCCTGCTCCCCGAGATACAGGCCCCTTTTGGGGGTGCCGGTATCCCTCTGCTTGGTTTAACAGGCCGCGATCACGTGATCGGGACCTTTAAACGCAGAGGGATACCGGCACCTCATAAAGGGGGCTGTATCTCGGGGAGCAGGGGGTCCCCCGACCTGAAACCAGTGCGGTTCAGCTCCCGAGACCCCCTGGACATCTACACTATAAATAAAAATGTATTTAAAATAATTTTTTATGTGCCGCTGTTTGCGCAGAGAGAGCAGCGGATCTCTCTCTGCTGTAAACACATCTCGCCCCCAGTATGTGCATATACAGTACTGTATGTGTACAGTACTGTATGTTAGGGGTAATAGGGGCTGTTGTTATACAGTATATATATATATACAGTATATATACTGCATTACAATTCATTATAGGGGACGGCTTCAAGAGAACAGCTCGCAAGCGCCCTCATGTGTTGTTACACGGCATTGCAGTATTGCAGCCAGCCGGAATAAAATGCTTAAATCACAGCAGGGGAAATAACGCAATGCACTCGGGCAGAAACCGACCACAAACCTCAATACACCCGAGTATACCCGAATTCGCGGGACTAGCCGAGCTCGAATAAAGTGTGTCGCCAGTCTATGCTACGAGCAACCATAGTCGTAATCCCAAAAGATAGAAAAAATCACATGATGTGCTCTAGCTACAGACCTATATCTTTGTTAAATACAGATCTAAAATTACACGCAAAAATCTTGGCCACTAGATTAAACAATATTCTTCCAAGATTGATCCATCCGGACCAGGTTGGCTTTGTTTTGGACAGGCAAGCTCTTGACAACACAAGGAGGACGGTGAACTTAATACATGTAGCAAAACAAACCACACGCTCATCATTATTACTTTCACTAGATGCTGAAAAAGCTTTTGATCGGCTGGATTGGCAGTTTATGAAGGCCACACTCTCACAAATGGGATTTACTCCCAAAATCTTAAACAACATAAACGCGCTATACTCTGTTCCAACAGCCATAGTAAAAACGAATAACTCCTTGTCTGACCTTTTCCCAATATCGAACGGAACCAGACAGGGGTGCCCACTGTCCCCCTTGTTGTTTGCTTTTGCAATAGAACCATTAGCCTGCCAGATAAGAATGAACCCCAATATCACGGGTATCAATGTTGGACAGAAGGAATTCAAGATAGCTCTCTATGCGGATGACATACTATTGACGCTCTCAAATCCTCTTATCTAACTCCCCAACCTTTTCCAAGCTCTATCTGAGTTTGGCTCCCTTTCAGGATTCAAAATTAACCACTCTAAATCTATGGCTCTTGGCTTAAACCTTCCCAAGGATATGGTAAAATTACTTCAACTTTAATTTGACTTCAAGTGGAATCAGACTTACATTAAATATTTAGGGGTTCAAATAACAAAAGATTACTCATCCCTATACAAAATAAACTTTAAACCTTTATTCGACAAAGTTGCAAAGGACTTGTCCACCTGGAATCCATACATCATCTCTTGGTTCGGAAGGATCGCCACTATTAAAATGAACATCTTATCTAGAATACTGTACCTCTTCCAAACTCTCCCAGTAAAGATTTGTCAGAAGGACCTAAATAATATTCAAAATAAAATTCTGAAATTTGTATGGCAAAATAGACGTTCTCACGGTAACTTATGACAAGATATAATTTACACCAAAATACCTGGGTTGAACTGAACACGGCTGAGATATGATAAAATATAATTTATTCCTTGAAAAAGGTGAACGCACGAGATATACAAATAACAGACAAAATATAGACACTTACTCAAGATGGAATGATGAAACAGTCAAATCTGGACTGGCAGTTCATACAGCAATCTTGAAAATCACAAAGACAATAGGCATAGGCTGAGCCTTGTTTATATACAATTATTTCCCATTGAACACAACCTAAACCCAGCCCCTCTCATAAATCAGTGGTGAGGTTGACAGTCTTCCCCAGAGTAAAACTCCTCCCACCCAAGGACGTTTAAAAACTGCTTTTCCTATCTAAATAACTTCATAACTTCAGTTAAGTAATACTTACTGGCACGCAAGCCATATTAATACATTCCGGCACACATCACGCTCCCAATGAGACTGAATATTACTGTGTAATACTAAAATTAAGAGAGATATTAATATCTGTCTCTTAGTACCTGCTAGACATCATGTGTCTGTAATCATTATTTGCAACTCGGTCCCACAGATCCACAGATGTTACTTTTAGCATGTTCAGCCGAGGACATCTCATAATATTCTTATATTTAATAAGGTCACTCACTCTGATATCTCCTTCTGTAGCCGCACCCCTGGCCCCCATAACCCCTTGTCAAGAAATGCTTTGAAGCTGGACCTCCTGCGTAGAGAACGTTTGTTACAGGTGCTATATTTCACACCCAATGCTCCAGAAATGGGTCCTAGCTGTCTCTACCAGCAATATACCCTTGGCCTGCAGATATGTGCTAACATACACCAAAGCCCCTCTGTACTTTTCACACCCAACTTCAATCAAGCCTTTTGAAGCCCAGATATTTCTGAAAAGACACCACACATATTTGTATTTTCCTAAAACTGTAGCTCATTAACCCCTTAAGCCCCAGTGTGTGTGGTGCAGACACTTACATGGTGATACTACATTGTAACAGGGGACACATATTTTCATGTTGCAGCAAGGTAAAAAACACATTACTGGACCACAGTCCAGTTAACCCCTTGCTTCCCAAGTGAGAGAAGGGGGTGGCCAAATGGGGTGTAACCCCTTTAATACTGGGCCAAACCCCCTCTCCCATGACAGACGTCCTAGAGTCCGCAAATATATCCTCTATAAATCTAAGTTAGAAGGAGGCTTAGCCCTTCCAAACCTAAACAACCGACTCCCC
Organism: Ascaphus truei; assembly: GCA_036426205.1. Taxonomy (NCBI): domain Eukaryota; kingdom Metazoa; phylum Chordata; class Amphibia; order Anura; family Ascaphidae; genus Ascaphus; species Ascaphus truei. Next base: position 4,803 of record WSYH01001987.1, on the reverse strand, counting down.
CATCCTTAAACCAAATCAATAACAAAATCTGGCATATAGTCTATATGGAAAAACTCACTGCCTACCTACCTGGTTCCACTTCCCAATTCTCAGAAACATGTGCTCCTTAGTTTAGACTTGCAGGTATATCCCCATATTTAGACTAGATTATTCTGAACAGAGTGATTTATGATTTATGTTGTATCTAACCTGTTATTTAATATGTTACATGGTTTCAGATGCTACCCCCTTCCCCCCTTCCCATACTCTCCTCCCATTCTAATGTGTAATCAGACTATTTGCAATATTGTACCGTTGTATTGTTCCCCTCCTTTATTTTCTTTTTGTACCCCTCTTACTTTTGTAAAAATAATAAATAAAAAATCTAAGTAATTAAAAAAAAAAATGCACTTATCGGGGTAGGCTTCCTGGATAGAAATATAAAACAGGTTTTGTATTTTATCTTTAAAAGTTCAATGTCTATCAACGTTAATTTTCGAGCAGAAATTGCTCTTGGCTTTCAATGAGGCTTAATGTCATTTGTGTCTATAAACAGAAAACCAGCCCTTCTAAGTCTTTGGGCACTGGGGACACATGGTGTTATTTTTTTTTTTTTTTTGTAAATATTTTTCCTTTATTGGTGTCATACATCGCGGGGGTACATATTATCAACACTGGCTCGCAGGCCAGCTTGTAATTACGGCGCAGTGCATGTACATGGCATAGAGGAGATAAATGACACTCAATAAACCCTTTTTCCTTCTTTCAATAGTGAAAAAGAGAGGGGGAGACGAAGGAAAGGTGGATAGTTGGGAACGACTTTGGAAAGAGAGGGGGGGGGGGGGTTGTTAGGGTTCGTCGGCCGTAGGGGGGGGGGGCGAGGGGTAGCTGAGGGGTTTATGTGGGGGTTGGTAGCCCTATCCAGGGTTCCCAGGTGGAATAAAATTGTGGGGTTTTTTGCTTTAACATTGCCGTAAGTTTTTCCATGCTCATAATTCCGTCTATTCTAGTATTCACAGTTCTTCTAGAGGGGGCTTTAATTTTCTTCCATGCCGCCGCGATACAGCATCTCGCAGCTGTCAGTATTGCTGCCGCGAGTCTGGCCGCCGGGGCAGGAAGGTCGTCAATTGGTTTTCCCAGCACGTAGGTCAGCGGGTCCAGGGGTATTTCTATATCCAGGGTCTCGGTCAGGAGGCCCTGGATCCGGGACCAGAATCTTTGGATCTCCGGACATGTCCACCAAATATGGGGCATGTCCCCCTTTTGACCACAACCTCTCCAGCATTCGTCCGAAGTGCCTGGGTAGATTTGGCTCAGTCTACTCGGGGTCAGGTACCAGTGGAATAATATTTTATAGATGTTTTCTTTTGTGACGGAACAAATTGAGGTTTTGGTGGCTGCTTCCCAAATATCCTCCCAATCCTCAAGGTCCAAGTTGGTGTTTAGGTCTTCATTCCATTTCTGCATATATAGGTGGTTAGGGGGGGGCTGAGATGCTTCGAGCGTTTTATAAATCTCTGATATGAGGCCCTTTTGGTATTCGCCTTTGAGGCAGAGGGTCTCGAATCTAGAACGCGGCGGGAACTTGAGAGTAGGGGACTGGGTTCTTAGGAAATGTCGGATCTGGAGGTATTGGAAAATGGGCAAGTTGGGGGACGTGAATGTGGTTCTTAATTCCGGGAGGGACATGGCCTCATCTTTTTCTAGCAAATCCGCAACCACTCTGATGTTTAAGCCTTGAAATTGGCTGAATTGGGATCGGGCGCATCCGGGTGGGAAGTCCGGGTTCCCGAATAAGGGGGTCAGTTGAGAGGGGGTTGAAGCTAGGCCATATTTCCCTTTGGTTTTTAACCATGTCGACCTCGTGCATCTCATTGCCCCGAGACCAAGTCTCAGCGATTTCCTGTTTTTGAGAGCTGGGGACCACAGTAGGGCCGGGAGGGGGTTCGGGAAAGCGTGGTGTGTCTCGATCTCCAGCCAGCAATTGGTGGCGGGGGAACTGTTCCACACCACCGCCTGCCTTAGTTGGGCCGAAAGGTAGTATCGGAGTATGTCCGGGGCCCCCAGGCCCCCTCTCGACCTCGAGGCTAATAGGACCGATCGTGGGACCCTGGCTCTACGTTGTTGCCATATAAATCTTAATATATGGGCCTGAATATTCCTCAGTTCTGCTAGTGGGACAGGGACGGGGAGGGTCTGAAAGAAGTAGAGCAAGCGGGGTAGGATGTTCATTTTGGTGGATACTATCCTTCCGAACCAGGAGATCTGGTGGGATAGCCAGGTCTCAAGATCTTTTAAGATCTGGCGGAAGAGGGGGGGGTAGTTAATTTGATACAGCGAGTTATATGAACTTGCTATTTTGATTCCGAGGTATTTGATGTGGGAGGTGTTCCATTTATATTTAAATTTCTGTTGTAGGGCTGACCATACGGGGTTCGGGAGGGAGATGCTAAGCGCCTCTGACTTGTCAGTATTGACTTTATAGTCTGATAGTTGGCCAAATTCGTCAAGGAGTTTTTCTAAGTTAGGGAGGGAGGTGAGGGGGTCTGACAGAGTGAGAATTATGTCGTCGGCGAACAGGGATATTTTGTATTCCCTGTCTCCGATTGGGATACCTTTAATAGTGGGTTCAGTTCGAATTCGGGCGGCCAGGGGCTCTATGGATAGGGCGAATAGTAAAGGGGAGAGGGGGCAGCCTTGTCTGGTGCCGTTTTGTATTTTTATTGGGTTGGAGCGGCCTCCTGGGAGTTTTAGTAGGGCTGTTGGATTAGTATAGAGGGCCCGGACGCCGGCAAGAAATGGTCCGGAGAAGCCGAATTGGCGCATCGTTTGGTCTAGATAGGACCATCTGATGCGGTCAAAGGCCTTCTCCGCGTCGAGACTTAGTATCAGGGCCTGGGATTGTTTGAGGTGCACGTGGTCTATAATATCAATAATTTTGCGGGTGTTGTCAGAGGCCTGTCTTCCTGACACAAATCCCACCTGGTCTATATGAATTAGCCTTGGGAGAATAGGATTCAGCCTGTTTGCTAGGATTTTGCTGAAAAGTTTGAGGTCAGAGTTGAGGAGGGATATTGGGCGGTAGCTGCCGCATTGAAGGGGGTCTCTGCCCTCTTTATGGATAATAGCCAGATTGGCTGCCGACATAGTGTCTGGGATCTGTTGGTCTTGCATAAAGGAGTTGTACATTTCCAGGAGGTGGGGGGACAGGGGGCCTACAAATTTTTTATAGTACCCGTTGGAAAATCCGTCGGGTCCGGGTGTTTTAGCTAATTTAAGTGAGGATATCGCTTTTTTTAGTTCCTCTAGAGTTATTTTCTTGTTTAAGAACTCGAGTTCTTCCTGAGTGAGGGATGGGAGGTTGCATTTGGTTAGATAGTCGGATGTATTTTTGGCGATATCTTTTGGCATGCTAGTTGGGTGGAGATTGTAAAGATCTGTGTAGAACTCTGCGAACTCACTCGCGATGTCCTTCTCGTTATAGGAGATTAGGCCGCTTTTAGTCCTGATCTTTGTGATCTGGGACTTTGTCCTCAAGCCTCTTAATTTGGAGGCCAGAAGTTTGTCCGCTTTGTTGCCCCTATCGTAGAACCGCTGTTTGGTCCATTTCAGGGCTCTCTCTACCTCGTCAAGTTGCAGCACTTTTAGGTCGGATCTCGCTTTCTCGAGTGTTCTGAACACCTTTTTTGATAAGGATTGTTTGTGTGAGCGCTCTAGCGCTAGGATTTTATCTGTGAGTTCCTTCTGGGCTCTCTGTTTAAGTTTCCTCTTGTAGGAGGCTATTGATATAAGTTCCCCTCTGATGGTGGCTTTGTGGGCCTCCCACAGAGTTGCTGCTGAGGGCACTGAACCTTTGTTTATTTGGAAGAAGGTGATCAGTTTTTGTTTCACTGTTTTGACTACTAGTGGATCGTTGAGAAGCGAGTCGTCGAGCTTCCAATTGTATGTTAAGGACTTGACGAAAGGCAGAGAGAGGGTGAGTACGATAGGGGCATGGTCAGACCACGTTATTGGGCCTATTTCGGAGTGGGAGGATGCCTGGAGAACATTATTGGTGCCTAAAAAATAGTCGATCCTCGAGTAAGACTGATGGGGGGTTGAGTAGAAAGAGTAGTCCCGCTGACCCGCGTGCTGGGCCCGCCAAATGTCTGTCAGAGAGTACTCTCTGAGAATATCTTGGAATTTTTGGGCTTTTGTCTGTAGTTGGGTGGAGTATGGGGCAGTAGTTTGGCCTGATCTGTCATAGTCTGGACTAAGTACCATATTTACGTCTCCGACAAGGAGAAGGGAGGAGAGCGTCGATTGGTCGAGAGTGCTAAGGAGGTTCTGTAGGAATTGAGTTTGGTTGGCGTTTGGGGCATAAATATTAAGGATAGCTATGGGGGAGCCTGAGAGCGTGCCTTGGAGTAATATATATCGTCCCTCAGGATCTTTGGTTATCAGTGTCGGGGCAAATGGTATATTGTTTTTAATCAGGATGGCCACCCCTCTTTTCTTGCTAGGGGAGGAAGCAAAAAACGCTTGGGGGTACGTGTGGTTAAATGTGTTTGGTGGGTCTGAATTGTTATAATGGGTTTCTTGAATACAAATTATATCACCTTTAGTCTTTTTAAATTCTTGGAGGGCTAATTTGCGTTTGCGGACCGAGTTAAGGCCTTTGACGTTCAAGGAAATAATTTTGATCGACGCCATTAGTGGGGGGTGGGGTTCTCGGGGATAAGCCCCTGTCCCTGAGTTATTCCCATGTCAGGGTTGGTTTGAGCGTCGGGGTGTATGTGCGGGGGGAAGTTTCTGGTTTTCCCGCGGGGGGGGAGGAGTGGAGGG